>JAIOTZ010000982.1:0-41432 GCA_023374045.1 Limonium bicolor
ACGGGGCATGTGATAACATACTCAGCATGGGCTGATGCCATACCACAAACCATTGTTATTTCAGGAGAGTAGCTGGTGGTCGACGCGAGGTGCGACTGTTGTAATATTTCTGTTGTTTAAGACTTGGTACGGTTTAATACTGATGACGTTTTGGACTCGGGTTGTGTAAACCGAGGTGGATTTGTTTTAGATGCTCACGAGTACGGTTTGTAATAATTGGTTACTGTTGGTTTGTTTTAAATTGTTTAAAGTTCTACTATCTATCTCTTGTGGTCACTGCGGGAATACGTTTCGCATGTTGATTATCAGGTAACTCGTTATCACCCGTATGGGCAAGTGATAACAGTGACACCATAGGAGCACAGTCTGTTATTACCGCTGCGATATAATTATTATGTGCGACATTTGTAGGATTATTAGGAGCCGAATTAGTAGGGGTGTTACATTAAGTGTTTCTACTTGAACTTATTTCTTGCCTTGAATGTTGATTTGGAGATGGGCAATTCCATGGCCTTTGGCCGATTTCCAAGCAAGAGAAAAGAGAAGAGGAAGAAGTGGAGTGAAAAGAAGAGAGGCTTGTGAACAAGAGGTAAATAACTACCTTGGAGCCTAATTTAATGTTTCTAGAATTCGGAAGGGGAATAAAAGAATGAATGAACCCAAATGTATATGGGAATGTGATTTATTGAGGTGATGGAGAGTTGTGATAGTGCTTGATGCATTTGTGAATTAATGCTTGATTTAAGAGCCAAAGAGCTATGCACTTAATGATGTATATATTGTGTTGCATTTGGAGGAATTGATGAGTATTGATGGTTTTGTATGTGTGCTGATAGAACCCTTGTGGTTTGGCTACTTTTAGGATGATTTAAATGGTGGTATGAGTTTTGGGCAACATTAGAGAAGTAGCCAAGTTATGGCGAAATTTGTGTAGAAATCTAAGTAGATTAAGTGTGTTTTTAGAGGAGAATAACCTAGGAGTGGCTAGGTATGTATGGAGTTTGAATTGGGTTAGTAAGCCACCTTGGGAATGCTAGTTTAAGGAGAGGAGATTGATGCTAAAATCTGTAGCAAAAAAGTTGTTTAGTGCCTTAGAAGTTTTAGGAAAACAAAGAAGATTTAAGGCTTTAGGAGTAAGGTGTGGACCTTGGTATGAGTTGTGCATTATGTTGGAAGATATGGAATGGTCAAAATGAAAAAGAACATAATGCAAGTGTTGAGGAGAAGTTAGAAAATGCACAAGTGTGCAAGGTGTTGAAATGAGAATGGAAATTTGTGAGTTTTGAGTAAGGAAAATGAGTAAGGGTTAAACCCATGATTTGAAGAGGTTTAGAGCATGTTTGGAGGTGATTAGACATGTATGAAACATGTGGAAAGACTTGAGAGAGATTGGGTATGGTTTAGGGGTTGATTTGGAAGTGAAAAATCACTTGACTAACAGTTTTTAGCAGGGTCCGGGACTTAGGATAGGAACCAAGTCCCGGACCGCATCCGCATAAGCCCCGAGAGTACATAACCAGACCTGGTCCGGGACTTAAGATTCGGACAAGGTCCCAGACCATATTGAAATTCATGCCGAGAGTTCAAGTGCAGGTTTGGTCCGGGACTTAAGAGATGTATAAGGTCCCGGACCACTTCAATAATATGGCCGAGAGTTAAGACCAGCATTGGTCCGGGACTTAAGGTAGGGACCAAGTCCCGGACCACCCCTAGAAGCCTACAAAAAGTGTTTTAAAGGTTTCTAATGATGGGGATTTAAATGTTAATGATGTTATAAGATGTTAAGGCCTTGTTTGGTGACATGTAAAGGCCCTAGGAAGTGTAAGAAAGTGTTAGAATTGATTGAGAAGTGAGAACTCAAATTAACAAGAGTAAAACCGAGGTAACGGGATAACGGGGTATGTACGGGAGTAGCATTTAATTATGTACCGTATGATCTTAGTATTAATAATAATGTTTGGAACATTATCAGAGGATCGTGTGTAAACCGAGCATGGTGAGAGGACACGGTAAAAGTAAAAACCACGGTGAAAGGTATGATTTTCTCATACTCCGCGTGCTAACCGAGTTACGTGACTTGTGTGTTTGTGTGCCGGCTTAATCAAGACTAAAGCATGAAAATAATCCCTTGTTTGATTATGTATGTCTTGTTGTATGTTGAATGAGCTAACATACTTGTATGCCGGTGTGGTCTAACATAGAGTAAAGACCGACTCATAGTGAGCAACGTTTGGCTAGAGACCCATAGATCGGGTCGATGCTTATGATAACGAAAACGTGCAAACACATAAACTATCCGTTAAAGTATCACGATAACGCAAACATATAAACTCCCTAGAATGTGAGGAGAAGTACGGGTTGAGTAAATACCTGATAACGGTTAGAAAACCATATTGAAGAAATCCACGAAACAAATGAGAGTGGAAAGATAAGTGAACCTCCTTCAAGAGGATTAAAGATAGTTCGAAGATGTGAACTAGTAAAGAAGGTAAAAGAGACCTAAGGGATTAGTATCTCCCTTGAGACATGGTCGACCTCCTATATGAGGATTTTACCCGGTATAAGAAAATAACCGAAAGTATGAGTAAATGAAACGTATGGGTAACTCTTAAAACCTAAGATTAACCGAACTTGTGTATTGTTCCCAAAGTCATTAGAACCATCGAGAGTGATGCTTCTAGACTAAAACACATAATATTATTATAACTCCGAGAGAGGAGTGTATGGGAATGAGAGCAGTCCAAGAGTAGTCGGACCCATGTAAAAGAGTTAGGAACTAAGAGAGAGTTCCGTGAGCTAGTTGAACCTTCCCACCTTGCTAGACCAGAGTAGGGTTGAAACCAGGGAAGTAAGACTATGCTCGAGAGCCATGAGTTTTGGCCTGAGAATGTATTAAGAGTAACAAGCGTGACGTAGGAGACCTGTAGTGTCTCGAGAATCTACAATAGCTTGAGTATAAATTACCCAAGAGTGTGGGTGAGTTAATGAGCATAAGTAACCTGAGAGAATGGGTAGTATAGAATGAGTAGCCCAAGAGAATGGGTGTGTATATGAATAAGTAACCCGAGAGAGCGGGTGAGATATTGAATGAGTAAACAAGGCACAGTGAGGTATAACCCTCAAGGACTAAGAGTAAACTGATACAACTAACGACCTTGTTATGTTAGTTAGGAATTGTGTTCCATGATTGGATGTAGATTCCTTGAGTAATCACACATATATATTGTATTGATATGATGCATGTTGTTTGACTAAAATGAACTCCATGTACATCTAACAAAAGTAGTCGTACCCCGGTTAGCGCTCGGGGTATGCGAATTTCATATGCAGTGTTAAGCTGAGCCCCTAGGGGCAACGTTTTTATTTTTCAGGTACACCGAAGATGTTACTGTTCGAGAGTTGGACGAGGTCGGTGGGTTGCATGGGTAGTTAGATTTAATTACTTATGTATTGAAAGAGGTGTAAGACCGAATATGTTGTCGGCATCCATACATTGTAGACTCGGTATAGTAAAGAAGTGAGTTGAGTATTGTATTTGTATTGTGTACTCGGTGTCCAGTTCATCAGACCGTTATTGTATGTGGAAATAAGCCTGGTTAGCCATATGGGTGGCTAACGGCGTTGTATCACCCTCTGTTGTATTTAGAGTTCTGCTGCGAGTTTATTGGTAATTGTGACAGTTTAAGAGGTAATGGCGTGATTAGCAGTTGGGGTGTTACACAGGGAGTCTGGCATATACCCACAGTGTAATCAACTTACTGGCTGCAGTGATATTTGAAGAGTCAAACTGGTGGCATTGCACAACCCACGGTAGTTGTGCACTAATAGTGCCGACCCCCAACTGTATTGACCACACTCTGAAAAATCTCTCAGCAACTCCAGATATCCACAGTCAACGGTGCGACTGTCAGGACTGGGCATCAACATCCCACCGATCAACCACATGATCCATGCTCTTGCGTAGCGCTGCTGGACCACATCTGGCCAATTGTTGAATGCATTCTCATCAGCACTGCTGATCTCGAATTTCTTTTGTAACCACTGCAGTGAAACCTTGTAACCCCTAATGTGTTCTGCTCCCGGTCTTTGACCCAACAATTCATCACACAAATCTGCAACAGGCTGATTCATCCTTACAACGACAGCATCTCCTTCCATCTTCAACCCAAACAAATGATGTACATCTTCAGGGTAATGGTTGCCTCACCAAAAGACATCATAAAAGTGTGAGTCTCTGGTCTCCATCGTTCAATAAGTGCGCTGAAGATGGCATCGTCAACCTTGATTCTAAAAAATGCTGGCCCAGAAAACCAGCTTCACTGATGTAATGATGAAGTGGATAGTGTGGAAGATCCACTTCCAGATTTTGCGACCGCAGCTTCCTCTCAGTGTATTTTCGATTTTGCATTACCTACATGCCATCGTTAGACAAGTTAAGGTTATGATCCAATATAATTGTTGAACAAAATGTACTTAAGTTGAACGGCGTATCAAAGTACCCGATCATTTGAAAAAAGGGCTGCCGATATGTGAGTGGATTGGTATGTGAACAATTCATTATCCTCAGGTCCCACCTCGGCAGCTTGGCGCTGGAATTGTTGAGCCATCTACATAAACAACAACATATAAACAATTAAGAGAGATAACAAGGACTAAATTGTAATACATATGTTATAAGAATCCATAACAAGAACGACTGTATTTTTCATTTATTTTGAAACAAGTAAGACTAACAAACCTTCGCTAGCTTGTGTAGATTAGGACACAATCAAAGACCTGTATTTAAATGGACAATTTAATTACGAATTTAAATAATGTAAATGAGCATTGTAAATGTTAAAAAAATGGCATAACAATATAATAACATAAAGGAAAGTAATTAGTGCATAAAACCACCAAAATTGGTGATTTTGTAACTCATAAATTAAAGGGACAATTTAATTACGAATTTAAATAATATAAATGAGCATTATAAATGTTAAAAAAATGGCATAACAATAATAACATAAAAAATTAATTAGTGCATAAAACCACCAAATTGGTGATTTTGTAACTCATAAATTAAATGGACAATTTAATTACGAATTTAAATAATATAAATGAGCATTATAAATGTTAAAAAAATGGCATAACATAAAATAACATAAACACATTAATTAGTGCATAAAACCACCAGAATTGGTGATTTTGTAACTCATAAATTAAATGGACAATTTAATTACAATTTAAGTAATATAAATGAGCATTATAAATGTTAAAAAAATGGCATAACAACATAATAATATAAAAAATTAATTAGTGCATAAAACCACCAAAATTGATGATTTTGTAACTCATAAATTAAATGGACAATTTAATTACGAATTTAATAATATAAATGAGCATTATAAACGTTAAAAAATGGCATAAATATAATAACATAAACAAATTAATTAGTGCATAAAACCACAAAATTGGTGATTTTGTAACTCATAAATTAAATGGACAATTTAATTACGAATTTAAAATATAAATGAGCATTATAAATGTTAAAAAAATGCATAACAATATAATAAAAAAGGAAATTAATTACTGCATAAAACCACCAAAATTGGTGATTTTGTAACTCATAAATTAAATGAACAATTTAATTACGAATTTGTAACACCCCCATCCAACATTAACATACTTACAATGAACTGCAAGCGGAAGAACAACCTCATCACATTACTTAACTCGTTGGTGTTACACGCCGTTAGCCACCCACGTGGCTAACAAGGCTAATCATACACATTGTACCGTCTGATGGGCTAAATTCCCGAGCGTCTACACTTACTATCCCTTTCCATTAACACAACAACAACATACACCTTCCAACTATACCGATATTTATACTGATGCCGACAACAATTTCGGTCTTACTACACCTACTGTACATACACTTAAATGATTACCCATGTACAACGACTACCCGTCCTACTCTCGAACGGCTTCCAGCACTTCGTACCTGAATAAGAAAGAAGAGAAAGGGTGGCCCCAAGGGGCTCAGCACCTTTGCTGGTATGGTAATCCCGCAGCCCACATGCTACCGGGCCACGCACAACTACTTGTCGTCTTAGCATGCGGTTGATTATATTTAAATCATACATGTGACAACGAACACACATCACATAACATTCGCCTCAACGGGCACAGCAACGGATAATATATCCTTACTTAATAAGTCACTCATGGTATCATCATCCCTAGATGTTCCCTCCTCTGATGGAGCTACTTCCTTAATAGAAGACACATACCCTTAAATCGGGTTTACCCTTAAATTGCTCTTATCACAAACTGGGAATCATATCCATGATCCACACACTCCACATTTACAACATATAACATACACTACATAACATACTAACAACACTTGCACGTTCCACGTGCACAACATAACCCCGCAATAGATATTGCATCACAACAAAGATACATACATAACGGGAAATGGTCCTCTCCGGAACCGACCCAACATTACTAATACACTGGTGAGCCTAGAGATGTTGCCAGTCTCATGATAAGCTCGTTACATAACTCGTTACCGTCTCGTTAAATGGACGGTTAACTAACACAAGGTGTCTCGATATAGTGATCCAAGCACACCGAAACAAACATACAATAGTATGCCCCTGTGGCCCGACGTGAGTCAGTAATAGCCTTGGTTAAGCTAAAGGGAAGGTTGGGAACCAAATTGGAAAACACCATAACATACAGAGAGGATCGAACCTGTTATGACAACGACCCCATACTCACACGCGTGGCCGGAACAGACCGGACTCCTCACTCCCCCCGTTAGCACTTATTAGAAGTTCAACTTTGAACTTTATTAAACAATCACAAACATTGGGTTAAGTCTGTTAGACATACACAAGGGAAGAGAGAGTCATACTTTCACATACAAACATCACACACAAACATCACATAACCAACTCACGCATAGCCGTGGTTAGAACGTTCCTTAGGTCGGAAACGTTGTTACCGGATACCGTTCTCCTACGTTTACCTAATAATGGTTAACTAGCCCTCCAAGCGCATTCGAGGTTACCGGTATCGGCACGGAAACATACAATAACAATAACGACTGTAAACTCGTTTCATGATTTATCTCATAACGTGGCAAACATACAGAAAAACACATTGGCATACAAGCCGGTGTAATCCGGTAGGACACAGGTTGCAAGAAAACCATACCTTGGTCCTTGCCTCGACTGATTTCCACCTTGAGAGAATCCTAAACACATTAGTAACGTCGGTTAATTATTTATTCAACTTCAAACTCACTAAGTATTTAACTTGATTGTTTGACATGTTTTAATGCCTATCTTACCCTAGGTTACCTTCATTATACACCCTAGGGTTAACTACATAAGTCACATTCTTTTCTGTTTTTTTTTTTTTTACAAGTTTTGGTCCGACCGACCCACCGTCCGACCCACACTGGGTCGGTCCATTACAGACCCCTTTTTACTTCGTATAACATGCCCGTCCGACCCACGTCCGACTCACTCGACTGGGTCGGACCATGTGCGAACATTTTCTTCCCTTGAAACTTGCCCGACCGACCCATGTCCGACCCACCCTTTTGGGTCGGACCATCACCGAACACTTCCCTAACATCTAACAGAGGCTCGACCGACCCAAAACTGGGTCGGACCCCTGGGTCGGTCGCCTTCTAAACTTACCCAAACTTGCCAATTCTTCACCAAACTTCTCCTAAGGCCTCTTAATGCTTCCTAACAACATTTGGTAACCTTACACCCACATACAACATCCATGAAACTCATTTTCTAACTCCTTAAGCCTTTACTTATTTCCTTGTAAAAATTCCTTAACACTTATGTTATTTTATACTAGGTTCCTAGATGGTGTTTCTCACCTATGGTAACTACTATCCCAAAACACTTTCTCCTCATCTTAACATCATCTCTTAAGCATTATTTCTCACAACCAACTCCCTTATATCCTCCTTAAAACTCTTTCCTAGTGTACACCTTCTCCTTATTTTACCAAAGTTTGCCTAAGTCTCAATCTAAGTCCAAAATGACTTTGGTATCAACTTAAATCTCAAGATCATGCCTAAGTCCTTATTACACTCTAGAATGTTTCCTAGTTCATCCAAATTCCTTTAAAACATCATGAACTCCTTATGCATTTTCTAAATTTCGACATAGTTTCTCCTAGCATTTGTTACACCTTAGCATCTCATTTTCATCATTAATCATCCTAGAACACTAAGAACACCAAGAACACTTTCTTACACAACTTCACCAAATTCACACTACATCACAATATAGTGCATAACTTAAATTGCATGGCACTTAGGCCCTTAAAATGCATGGCTCTTAGGCCCTTAAAGTGCTTAAATCATAAACACTGAATTTCCACAATATATATGCCTTTAACCTGCAAATACACTCAACACACACATATGCCTTTTACTAAGCTCTTGAGAACACTTTACTAAGTCATTCCCCATTGGCTCTTTAGGTAGTTTTAATAAGCATTTATAAGCTCATTCTCCTAAGGCATTAAAATAGCATTAGGTTAGTAGATTTACCCTTTTGCAAATAACTTCTTTCTTGTTTCCTTTAGAAACCAATAGAGTACTTGATTCTTTGACAAGTTCTAAACAATATACAAACTTTATAATGAGTATTCAAGCTATAGGCTTCATCTCATTGTAAACCCTAATTTAACATTGTTTCAAAAACATCAATGTAGTTGTTTTACCTTGATCTTTGAAGAGAGTTTGAATATCTAGCAAGAGAGGACTCCACCTAGTCCATGAAGAGTTGGAATGAAGCTAGAACAAAGTCACATAAAAAGCTCTTTCAATGTATATTTTCGGACATGACAAAAACAAGGAGGAAAGGAAGTTTTTATTTGAGATTCCTTACCTAGAATCCAAGGAGATGAACAATATGTCAAAATACAAGCTCAAGCTCCTTCAATGGTGGAACACCTTGGCACCGAAATGGAGCTCTTGGAGTTTTGAGAAGATAGGAATGAAGAGCTTGATGAGAGGAAGAGATTGGTGGTCTTTGTTTTTGATTTGGACAAGTGAGCTTGATTTAGCAAGTGGTCAAAGGTGGAGCTCTAATGGTGGTGATGGTATTATCGTGAGAGAACAAAGAAGAAAGGAAGAAGAGAGGTGGGAAACCGTGTGAGCAAGGAAGGGAAATGAGAGAATGGAGATTGGTTTCACTTTAGAAGATATTTGTAGTTTTAAAGCAAATAGTACTTTCATTAGTCATCTTTATTTACTTAACAAAATAACAAGAGGGTGGTGAGTCACCAACCTTAGAAAAACCGGCCCCCTAAGTATAATTGAGGGTAATATAGTCTTGTTTGTCAATTTAATTACTTATACAAACATATGTTACAAAATAGCTTATAAAGTACTATTCATAAAACAAGGCACATAGAAGTGAAATTTTTGATTTCCCATTGATATAGCCACCCAAATGTGATACTATATAGTACACATGTTAATTAAAGAGTAATCATGGACATTTAGCCATTCAAAACTCATTTACAAGACAATTTTTCAAAAACGTGCTTTAAGACTCCTTAAAGCACATTTTGTGTTTTAACTTGTTTTCAAGCTTGGTTTTCTTTGGTAATTGATTTAATATTCATTAACATATTTATAAGGTATAGGTATGACCATTAGGTCTTTTACAAATTTATCCCAAGCTTAGAGCACATTTTTGCTCTTATTGACTTTAAGGTATTTATTTGTGTTTTGTTTGGTTTCATTGTCTACCAAGGTTTCCTAAGGACTTAATTAGTCTTATAAAATCATAATTAAATGTTATTAAGTCTTGGTAGGCTCTTTGGGTCCTAACCAAGTTCACTCATAGCTTAGAGCATGTTTTTGCTCAAACTGTATCTTAGTGCTTTATTGCATTTACTGTGGTTTAAATTGTTCACTGATGTTTCTAAGGCACTTTTTAGCCTTTACATACCATAGTTTAAATGTTTAACAACATACCAAGGTTTGGGGTATTTCAATCTACCCCACCTTAAAAGAATTGTCCTCGAAGTTCACACTTTTCACACTCATTAGATTAGAACACAGTAATCACTTGGAAAAAACTTCCATAACCAAACACACTTCACATCAACCTCGGACTTAATGGTCCGGGCAACACATTCACATCCACACATAACATAACATATTCACATGATAGCCTCGGACTCAATGGTCCGGGTATCTTAACAACATTTACACATACAACAACCCCTTGGACTCACTGGTCTTGGTAACATCACAACATTTGGACACATAGGTCCCCATAACATAACAGTCTTCAGACACATAGGTCTATGTAACACAACACATTTAGACTCATAGGTCTTGATAGCATACACTTTTAGGAAATCCAATCAAAACAACATTTATCACACATACCAAACAACATGTCATAGATGTATTGCAATCAAAAATATCTTTGGTATACACTGTGATCCCGCAGAACCGGTCGCGATGGACACCTTCCGTCCCCGTGTCTTGGGAGATCAAAACAATCACTTAAATTTGAAATTTTCCCTGTGAGGTTAAGTAAGAAGACTTTAATTATGTAAGGTATCTATCAACGTTTTATAAATACCAATTGGAAAATCCTTTTGAAACACACACAACTCCAAGTCCAACTTAAGTTCTTTGCTTCTTTATTAGCGTGGTTATTTGTGACCACTTATAGGGAGTTGCAAGAGTCATCCAACCCTGATGTGATCAGCATCAGTGTTGAACTATCCTTCCACCCAATTTGTGTTCGGCTTCCTTGATCACATGCAAAATCAAGTTCACCTCCCACTTCATTTTCAAGCATCAATTAAATCACTCATTCCAATTTTCTCTTTTTTTAAATCATTCTAATCATCATCATACTCCAAGGATAGAACCCGTCTATCAGTTACCTCCATTCACTTTAATCCTGTTGCCTAGGGAATCTTATTCTCACTAGGTTCTATGTCGGTGTCATGCCCTTTCTTGAATCACTATATAGTATATATACACATATAATTTATCAAAATACAACACACAATTTCACATTTATCAAAATACAACACACAATTTCACATTTACACTGTCGGGGTTTGCTCCCCGGGAGTTTCTCTACTCCCACACTTGTACTATCACTCACAACTGTTAATAAATACACGCACTTATCACAATGGTATTCGCATCTTCTGTGCGCAATTACCACAATTAAACCATGAATGAATGTGTATGTTTACGTAACACACACACCAATCATCAAAACAATAATATAATTTTGTGCTATGCACAATATAAGTCACATACACTACGTACACTTGTACGGTAATATACACTAAGTGGTTTTGCGCTCTACCCCCCTTAAAAGGGATTACGCCCACGTAATCAATCTAAACATTGGCTTAATGTTCTGCCGTCATGAAGTGTTTTAACTTCCACGCGTCTATTACACAATGGATTCTGATTAGAGGATCTTAACCATATTGGCGGTTTAGTTCCTAAACCAAATTCTTATTGGAGTTTGTTTAAACTTAGTTGGTTTCGATTCTGGCCTGTTAGGCTTTTAGGCGTTAATAATTAGCCATTCACTCGTGTTCACCATGTAATTCAACACTTGAATCACTGGCTCACTAGTTTCTGCTGCTGCGAAACTCTGATAACTGAGAGCTTAATGCTCCCTTTTGTTATTCTTACTGTATGTATATCCCCAATTGTCACCTTCATCTTGGTAACAATGGTTTCTCAACCGACGCATGTATCTCTTACCGTTAGCGAATTCGGTGAGTTATAAACTTTTTATCCATCTCCATAACAATTTACTGTGTATACAGCTATGTATTTCACAATGAGACTGTTTCCTTCCGACTTACTGTCGGTTGTGAGATTGAGCTACTACCTAGTGTGTAGTGCTCCTCAGCTATTACAACATTTGGGGTATATTTCATACCGATATTTGGCAGTTAGTGCTACTGTAGTCACTTACTGTTAATCATGTCTCCACATTTGGTTTTGTACAAGTACTCTTTTATTGGCGTGGTCTTGCATTTCCTATGCATCGGCCATTATAACATTATTCCTCCACAATTAAATGTTTCCAATTCCTAGCTATCACTCGTTCATTACTGCGCAAGTGCAATACCAAAACACTCAGTCATACAGAGTGCAGACGCGTAAACTCTTGATAGTAAATCCCTTATGTGATTGCAGTAGGAATTCACACTGAGTTTTACTGAAATTCTGATCCCGTAATACTGGCTTACTGCCGAGTCTGTTTAACATCAATTATCTTGCATCTCCACACTAGGTAGAAAAATAAATTAAAAAAAAAATGTATCAACTGTAACCTCAACTTCCACACATAAACTTACATTATTCACATTACGGTTCATCCCTCCTTTGGATGACTACTAAATGCTCCTTGAGCATCGATCATTCAAGTCACAAGCCGGCATTATTCAGCTCAGTGTTTCACTTTATACACACGTACTACTAAGCTAACTGCTCTCTTTCAATAATAACGTTGTCCATCCTTAACATATTTCTTGAACTTGATTTACATAACTACCGCTCCTGCGGGTCTCACATATCGAGAGGTATCCCACACTTAATGCAGTGGTCGTTTACCACTCTATTCACTTATATACATAAACTTTTGCAATTAATCGAATTTTTATAACATATCTTGCTTATGGCTTATAAGCCTTATTTGCCTTGAGCTAGGCTCATTGTAGGCTGTCCACACACATGTACTCCTCTGTACAACATTATATGGTTCGGATATCATATCGAGCTCCATGACAAGGTCGTTGCATTCCGTTTCCTTTCATGGGATGCCCGTTAGGATTGTCAGTCCGTCTCCTGACAACTTATGTCTAAACTGGGTGTTAATTTCAACCCTTGTGCTTCTGTCATGCATTTCGTTCAATTATCGTTGATGCAAACACCCTTCAAGGATCGTTCCTGGGTGTTGCTAAGTTATGCCTTTACATCTAGTTCACACTTATTGGTACATTCCGTTAGCCACGCCCTTGCGTTCTTAACTGGTTATTATCTTCTTCCGTGAAGATCGACCTTTCCTAGTAGTGTAGGTACCCATTCTGGGAGTTTCATCCCGTTTGTTGCACATTAATGTGTCCACATTAGGCATCTGCCTTGCCCTGCTTTCCAGCTATCATGTTTATCCCTGAGGATCCTTAAGATATATACGATGTCTTTACATAACAGTCAGTGCACTTCCACTTCCTGACTCTTAAAACATTCCTTGAAGATGAATTCACTGACTCCTTTAGTCTAGTTATCTCAACTGAGTTCCTTAACTTCAAACTATTCCTTGTAATCCTAGCTCTTGATTGTTATACTGCTGACCGTAGACGGAGGACTACTTCCGTGTTTTCGGACTCCACTCGTATACATATTGGGGGTACCATACTGATACATTGCTACTTACCCAACTAACCCATAAGTAGGTCTGTCAGGCCCACAAGCTCCTATCGGAGTGCGGTCGTCCCACAATTCAGTTGGTACACTCGTAGTGTCCGTCACACGCCTAGGTGAAGTATTCTGTTGTCAACTCCCTTATATTGTCCCGTGACAATATTCATTCCTTACTTCCCGAACTTAATCGAGGGAAAGTTTACCCATTGTTGTATCCTCGTCCACTGTCCTTGGTTTTACTGGCTTGGTTTAAAAGAAGGTTAGAAAGATGTGTTGGTTTGAAAGAAAATCTGGTTTGAAGGAAAAAGGGTTTGAATAAATTTGGGTTTAAAAGAAATTTTCATGGTTTCACAAAAATCTTCTTACCTTAACCATGTCTAGCTTCTTGCTGACTGTGTACTTACAGTTACAGAGGTTAGGCTATCAAGCCCTTCCATGGTCATAGTGGTCTCGTTTAACTTCATGGTACTTTACTAAGTACCCTGTGGTGGTTATGAATTCGAAGAGCCCTGTTATAGCAGCACTTGCTACGGAAAGTGCGCCATGCTAACTGGCTATCGGTTTAACACATACCGGTGTGGTATTGTTTTTACCCATACTGTCATCAGTGGCCTTGTTGGCCTCACTGATCTTACTGCCTTGACAATACTCTTCTAGGTGACTTCTCACTGTTTCACATGACGATCATCAACTAGGGGTGTTTCCCATTCTGGGAGACCCCTTTGTCTTAGTATTGTATTCTTTTGTAGCCCGTTCCACGTATTTGTCGTGGTTACTGAGACTTGTCTCTTGTTTGGGCACTACGTGTAGTTCCTTTGTCGGTTGGTATACCGTTGGTGTATTGTTATCAACTATGGTCCCGTAGACACTCGTCTCGGGTTCACTAATCCATTCTTGCCTGTTGCACGGTCGGTGCGTTGCAGTGGTTACTCTCGACTGCTTGCATGTCGACCAGGTTGCCGGAATTCTATTCTCTTATACACAGATCTTTCTTCGCTTGCATGCGTTAACATTGTTCAGATGAAACCGTCTCCGGGATTCTCAGTTTCCAGGATCTACCGTTGACGGTTTCTCTGTACCCTTAGAGGTATTCAATAAGCCAGATCGGGTATTCCCGAGTAAGAGTGGACTTTCATCTCTCTGGCGTTGTTTCCCAAGTTATAAAACAGGATTTGGGAGGGTGGGAAGGATATTGTAGGTTTCCAGTACACACTGGTAATTCCTATCTAGCGATCTCTCACAGCTATCACTAACCCTTAACCCAAAGTACAATCCTAACTCGGTACTTCCTAAGCTCGGTAATTCAGTCATCAGAGCGATATTCGCTCTGATACCACTTTTTGTAACACCCCACCAACATTAACATATACAATGAACTGCAGCGCAGAAGAACAACCTCATCACATACTTAACTCGTTGGTGTTACACGCCGTTAGCCACCCAGTGGCTAACAAGGCTAATACATACAACATTGATACCGGTCGATGGGCAAATTCCCGAGGTCTACACGTTACTATCCCTTTCCATTAACACAAAAAACATACACCTTCCAACTATACCGAGTATTTATAAACTGATGCCGACAACAATTTCGGTCTTACTACACCTATGTATACATACACTTAAATGATTACCCATGTACAACGACTACCGTCCTACTCTCGAACGGCTTCCAGCACTTCGTACCTGAAATAAGAAAAGAAGAGAAAGGGTGGCCCCCAAGGGGCTCAGCACCTTCTGGTATGGTAATCCCGCAGCCCACATGCTACCGGGCCACGCACAACTACTTGTCGTCTTAGCATGCGGTTGATTATATTTAAATCATACATGTGACAACGAACACACATCACATAACATTCGCCTCAACGGGAACAGCAAAACGGATAATAATCCTTACTTAATAAGTACTCATGGTATTCATCATCCCTAGAGTGTTCCTCCTCTGATGGAGCTATTCCTTAATAGAAGACCATACCCTTAAATCGGGTTACCCTTAAATGCTCTATCACAAACTGGGAATCATATCATGATCCACACACTCCACATTTTACAACATTAAACAACATACATAACAATACTTAACAACACTTTGCACGTTTCCACGTGCACAACATAAACCCCGCAATAGTATTGCATCACAACAAAGATACATAACATAACGGGAATGGTCCTCTCAGGAACCGACCCAAACATTACTAATACACTGGTGAGCCTAGAGATTGTTGCCAGTCTCATGATAAGCTCGTACATAACTCGTTTACCGTCTCGTTAAATGGACGGTTAACTTAACACAAGGTGTCTCGGATATAGTGATCCAAGCACACCGAAACAAACATAACAATAGTATCCCCTGTGGCCCGACGTGAGTCAGTAATAGCCTTGGTTAAGCTAAAGGGAAGGTTTGGGAACCAAATTGGAAAAAACAACCAACATACACGAGAGGATCGAACCTGTTATGACAACGACCCCCATACTCACACGCGTGGCGCGAACAGACCGGACTCCTCACTCCCCCCGTTAGCACTTATTAGAAGTTCAACTTTGAACTTTATTAAACAATCACAAACATTGGTTAAGTCTTGTTAGAATACACAAGGGAAGAGAGAGTCATACTTTCACATACAAAACATCACACACAAACAAACATCACAAACCAACTCACGCATAGCCGTGGTTAGAACGTTCCTTAGGTCGGAAACGTTGTTACCGGATACCGTCTCCTACGTTTACCTAATAATGGTTAACTAGCCCTCCAAGCGCATCGGTTACCGGTATCGGCACGGAAACATACAATAACAATAACGACTGTAAACTCGTTTCATGATTTATCTCATAAGTGGCAAACATACAGAAAAAACACATTGGCATACAAGCCGGTGTAATCCGGTAGGACACAGGTTGCAAGAAAACATACCTTGGTCCTTGCTCGACTGATTTCCACCTTGAGAGAATCCTAAACACATTAGTAACGTCGGTTAATTATTTATTCAACTTCAAACTCACTAAGTATTTAACTTGATTGTTTGACATGTTTTAATGCCTATCTTACCCTAGGTTACCTTCATTATACACCCTAGGGTTAACTACATAAGTCACATTCTTTCTGTTTTTTTTTTTTTTACAAGTTTTGGTCCGACCGACCCACCGTCCGACACACAACTGGGTCGGTCCATTACAGACCCCTTTTTACTTCCGTATAAACATGCCCGTCCGACCCACGTCCGACTCACTCGACTGGGTCGGACCATGTGCGAACATTTTCTTCCCTTGAAACTTGCCCGACCGACCCATGTCCGACCCACCCTTTGGGTCGGACCATCACGAACACTTCCCTAACATCTAACAGAGGCTCGACCGCCAAAACTGGGTCGGACCCCTGGGTCGGTCGCCTTCTAAACTTACCCAAACTTGCCAATCTTCACCAAACTTCTCCTAAGGCCTCTAATGCTTCCTAACAACATTTGGTAACCATACACCCACATAAACATCCATGAAACTCATTTCTAACTCTTAAGCCTTTACTTATTTCCTTGTAAAAATTCCTTAACACTTATGTTATTTTATACTAGGTTCCTAGATGGTGTTTCTCACCTATGGTAACTACTATCCCAAAACACTTCTCCTCATCTAACATCATCTCTTAAGCATTATTTCTCACAACAACTCCCTTATATCCTCCTTAAAACTCTTTCCTAGTGTACACCTTCTCCTTATTTTACCAAGTTTGCCTAAGTCTCAATCTAAGTCCAAATGACTTTGGTATCAACTTAAATCTCAAGATCATGCCTAAGTCCTTATTACATCTAGAATGTTCCTAGTTCATCCAAATTCCTTTAAAACATCATGAACTCCTTATGCATTTTCTAAATTTCGACATAGTTTCTCCTAGCATTTGTTACACCTTAGCATCTCATTTCATCATTAATCATCCTAGAACACTAGAACACCAAGAACACTTTCTTACACAACTTCACCAAATTCACACTACATCACAATATAGTGCATAACTTAAATTGCATGGCACTTAGGCCCTTAAAATGCATGGCTCTTAGGCCCTTAAAGTGCTTAAATCATAAAACTGAATTTCCACAATATATATGCCTTTAACCTGCAAATACACTCAACACACACATATGCCTTTTACTAAGCTCTGAGAACACTTTACTAAGTCATTCCCCATTGGCTCTTTAGGTAGTTTTAATAAGCATTTATAAGCTCATTTCTCCTAAGGCATTAAAATAGCATTAGGTTAGTAGATTTACCTCTTTTGCAAAATAACTTCTTTCTTGTTTCCTTTAGAAACCAATAGAGTACTTGATTCTTGACAAGTTCTAAACAATATACAAACTTTATAATGAGTATTCAAGCTATAGGCTTCATCTCATTGTGTAAACCCTAATTTAACATTGTTTCAAAAACATCAATGTAGTTGTTTTACCTTGATATTTGAAGAGAGTTTGAATATCTAGCAAGAGAGGACTCCACCTAGTCCATGAAGAGTTGGAATGAAGCTAGAACAAAGTCACATAAAAAGCTCTTTCAATGATATTTTCGGACATGACAAAAACAAGGAGGAAAGGAAGTTTTTATTTGAGATTCCTTACCTAGAATCCAAGGGAGTAATAATATGTCAAAATACAAGCTCAAGCTCCTTCAATGGTGGAACACTTGGCACCGAAATGGAGCTCTTGGAGTTTTGAGAAGATAGGAATGAAGAGCTTGATGAGAGGAAGAGATTGGTGGTCTTGTTTTTGATTTGGACAAGTGAGCTTGATTTAGCAAGTGGTCAAAGGTGGAGCTCTAATGGTGGTGATGGTATTATCGTGAGAGAACAAAGAAGAAAGGAAGAAGAGAGGTGGGAAACTTTGTGAGCAAGGAAGGGAAATGAGAGAATGGAGATGGTTTCACTTTAGAAGATATTTGTAGTTTTAAAGCAAATAGTACTTTCATTAGTCATCTTTATTTACTTAACAAAATACAGAGGGTGGTGAGTCACCAACCTTAGAAAAACCGGCCCCCTAAGTATAATGAGGGTAATATAGTCTTTGTTTGTCAATTTAATTACTTATACAAACATATGTTACAAAATAGCTTATAAAGTTACTATTCATAAAACAAGGCACATAGAAGTGAAATTTTTGATTTCCCATTGATATAGCCACCCAAATGTGATACTATATAGTACACATGTAATTAAAGAGTAATGATGGACATTTAGCCATTCAAAACTCATTACAAGACAATTTTCAAAAACGTGCTTTAAGACTCCTTAAAGCACTTTGTGTTTTAACTTGTTTCAAGCTTGGTTTTCTTTGGTAATTGATTTAATATTCATTAACATATTATAAGGTATAGGTATGACCATTAGGTCTTTTACAAATTATCCCAAGAGTTAGAGCACATTTTGCTCTTATTGACTTTAAGGTATTTATTGGTTGTTGTTTGGTTCATTGTCTACCAAGGTTTCCTAAGGACTTAATTAGTCTTATAAAATCATAATAATGTTATTAAGTCTTGGTAGGCTCTTTGGGTCCTAACCAAGTTCACTCATAGCTTAGAGCAGTTTTTGCTCAAACTGTATCTTAGTGCTTTATTGCATTTACTGTGGTTTAAATTGTCACTGATGTTTCTAAGGCACTTTTTAGCCTTTACATACCATAGTTTAAATGTTTAACAACATACCAAGGTTGGGTATTTCAAATTTAAATAATATAATGAGCATATAAATGTTAAAAAAATGGCATAACAACTAATAACATAAAGGAAATAAAATAGTGCAAAAAACCACCAAAATTAGTGATTTGTAACTTAGAACAAATAGAAGATTAGAAGAGGTAATTAGAAGATAGAAGAAGTAATTAGAAGATAGAAGACGTAATTAGATTAAAAAAAAAACAAAAAATATAGTACTTTAATAAACATAATAATTAATCATAAATTAACAATACAAAAAAATGTAAAAAAATAAAATTGCAACTTACTTAATCTAACTCGGAATGAAGAATTTTGTAGAAGTGGGAGAATGAGGGTTGAAGAATATTTGGAGAATGGGAGAATGAGGGGGGGGTTTTTTGATATTTTACTTGTTGGAAAACCGCCCCAGGTCAGGGCGGCGGAAATACCCCAAAACACTAATTACCTTACTTAATGAGGAATTTAATAAAATGAAGCTAGATGATCACAATTACTCATTTAATGATCATTACTCATCACAAATAATAGTATGATAAATACATAGTTCAAAAGGAACACCAAGTTATACATGTAACCTCTAATCAGAGGGAAAAACATTAAGGAGAAAATAACTCCTAAAACTAATACTATATGTAATATTCTAATACATATATCAAGATCACAAATCAAGTGATATAACTTCATGGAATGAATTACATATACAAATCAAGATTTCAAAGGCAAAACCACCCATTTATATACACAAAGACAAGGAATACCATACACTACCATACAAAATATTGATAACAATATGTATCATTAAATAGGGTGATTATTGATACACTAAGTCAAATGAAGCCCCTCAAATAGGACAACGGCCACCATGTAAGAAGAGAAAAAGAATGCTGAAAAGTAATGATAGAAAACAGTACACCTAGCAAGGAAACCATGACTACGCTAATTTCCTTTCCTCTTCCCCCTTGATCTCGGCTAATATACAAGTGCAGCCGCCCTCATTGCTGCCAAACTACAACCAAGAAAGAAAAGAGAGAATTAGTAGCAAAAGTACAAGCTAGAACAAAGGAAAAAAACTAGTACATAAAACATCATACCTCACCTTCCTTTCACTCACTACTTCGACTGCAACAAAGCAAAGAAGAGGGGGGAGATTAGACTTAGCAGTACACATTCATGACATAAAAAAATAATAAACAAGCCATCACTCACCACTACTCCTTTCCATACTTGGCTGGCAAGGTTTCAAAATTCCCCACCATTAACGATAAAACCATGCTGGAAAAGGAAAGAAGAAAAACAAAAAATATAAGTCACTGGTGCTAGCCATCCTTACTGAATGCGGTATTCTGTAACCAAACCCCACTCTGGTTATTTTACAACCAGACCAGCAAATACAAAACTTACATCTACTCCTTTGTTCAACCTCTTCATTGTTGACAATTTCTACAACTCACACTGGCAAAGAAGGAGCATATGTGCTCCGTTTTTCCCTTCCTTTCACTTTCAACATCCTTGCAAGTCCAGCAAGCAAATAAGTAAACAATCTTCTTCCCTCTCTTCTCTCCTCTATGTTGGTGGAAACATCACTACATCCTCCAGTATGTCAACCGAGAACAGCACCTACACCCCCCTGCTTCCTTTTATTGACAGAAACAAAAACCAACTCCTTTTCTTCCTCATTTTACTACGACTTCTACCTTCTTTACTCTTGCTGTAATGCCTTGAGCCCCACTCCTTCTTGCACCAGAAAGTCCCAGCACTTCCCTCCACATTCAAGCCAACAAAAACGTGAGCATGAGCCCTGCGGCAACAGGTTAAAAGAAAAGGTAAGCAAGGCTAGAGGTCCAATCTTCTTCTAGATTTCTTTCCAAATAGAAAAAAAACTGCGGCGTTCCACATCTCTAAACCCTTGCTCTGTATGTTATTAAAGGAGCCTTCTCCTAGTCCTCACCGGAGCAAGAAAACGGCATGAAAGACAGCTAACATTAGCCATGAATCATCTAGCAACAACAAGGAGAAAAGGGGTAAGAAAAACTCATGAAGACTACATGATTTCCCTTTGTTCTGTCCGAGAAAAACATACAACTTTCAACACTATTTTAAGTCCTCTTTTCTTTGCACTAGATGAAGGAGTCTTCTTCCAGTTTTTTTTCCTTGAGCAAAACACGGCATGAAAGCCAACACCAACCAGGATACTAAGGTAAGGAACACATGGAAGCTCCATGCTTTCTCTCGGCTCCATGCAAAAAAAAAAGAATACATACTGCTCTTGACCCTGTTTCTTTTCCTCTTCTCTGGCGCCAGTTGAAAGCGGTTCCCAGCCTTCCTTGAACACAAGTAAACCACCATGAAACAGCTCACATCAGCATGGTGAAATGAGGTAAGACAAAAGAAAAAATGGTGAAAGTAACATTCTGTTTTGGGCTCCTTCTTTCGATACCTTTCTCCCACGAAACTAAATTCTTCCCTTGTGCTCTAATCGCCGGAAATACCAGCTAAGCTCCCACTAGTTTTACAAGGTAAACCATCCTCTGCAAAAAATACATGTACAACTTCCTTGAACAACTACTTATGGATATATACTAATTGAGTGGTGTTCCTGCATGAGAGGTGATCTACTGAGGTTGTTCTCACCCTGGCATGGTCACGGTAACAGTGGGCTGATCACTAAAGGAGGGATCAAGATTAACAAGGTAACTGAGTGACTAATCCTATGATCTACGTGAGTTATAAGCAGGGAAATGTCATGCAAATCTAACTAAACCATACTCATCTATATAGTACCGAGAGGAAGAGCAGCTGGCTGGAGAAAATTCCTTGATGGCCAAAATAAGGTAGAATAACGTCTAAACCATTCTTGGATACTTTAAACTTCATGACTTTGTAATAATGAGAATACCGAGAGCATATATGTCTTTATGGGTAACGTTAAACCTTAAACATACATGGAAAAAAATGGTACAGAGTAAACATGGCACAAGATGTAGGCGTGAATATGTATGAAAATATAATTGGTGTGAAGCAAGTAGAAATAAGAAAATAATTAGTAAGTTGTGTAGCATAAAAGCGTGATAGTTAGCAAACGTCTGTGTAAATTTGTATAGAAATTTATACCTTGTAGAAGGGACGAGAAATGATTTATACAAGCTAGGAAAAACAGAAACAAAACCGTAGGGTGTTAGTGAATTTTGAGAACATTTTAAGATTATTTTGAAGCAAAGTTTAAGTTATGTTAGAGCCAATCGTCTAGGCCATGTTATGTTATTTTTTTTAGAGCTTTAAGTTGTAATTATTGAATTTTAGGTACAAAAAGAATTATACAAACTTCTGGTGATAAATAAAATTCTAATAAACATAATCACCTATAAACACCTTAGGAAAATATTAGTGAAAGTTATTAAGTCACAACATGACATAAGTAGATTATAAACCTTATAAACATTTAGATGAACAAAGGATTTATAAATGGGGTGTAACCAAAATTTAATAAAATATGGGGTGTAAAATTGAATTAAAATCCGTGAGGATTAACTTTGGAATTTAAAAACATAAAGTATGAATTTTATAAAGGAAAAAGGGGTTAAATGAAAACAAAATGTGAAATTAAATGGGTCTTCTCATAAATAATGATAAATGTAGGAAAAGAGAGGAATTTAATGGTCAACTTTGACTATACACGAGGTTTGACTAATTCAGGAAATTTAATTTAACTAAATTGGTGATTTAATAAACATTAAGTTAAAAATAGAATTTTTGAAACTATATGGGGCTAGAGTAGAATTACGGAAAATATAAAGACTATAATGTGATTTTAAAGTCCCTAGGAGTTCGTTTGGGATAATTGGAAAATTCAGGGTATTTTCGGTAATATAACATATCAATGTATAATATATAGTTTTGGGTGTTAACAATGTAACTATTATAAAACTATAGGGGTCAAGTTGTAAATTACCGAAAGCTAGGGTGTAAACGGGAAATTAAATTAAGTTAGTGGGCTGCATGAAACTTGGAAGAAAATCTAGGTTGAAAGTGAGATTTAAATAATTACTATGTATAATATAAAGTTAAGTGTTACAATTGTACGTTATGAAATAAAGAGGGATACATTACAAATAAAAGAAAACTATGGGTTAGTGGGGAATTTCCGAAAATATATGTATATGTATGGGAGGGCTGGAGCGTAAATATGTATATGTATGGTATATATATTAAGTTTGGAGAACCTTGGGTTATAACTAAATAGGGGTAAAAATGTGACAAGAATAGTATTGGTTGGGTTTGCAAATAAATAAGAAGGCATGAGAACGAGAATGCAATTTCCGAAACTATGTGAGCTGGTGGAGAATTTAAGAAATATGGGCTGAAAACAAGAATAAGGTTTACAATGATATGAGTGACATTATGTTAGGATATAACGAGATATGTCATTAGGAAATTATTATAGCATAAGCATACCTCATAAACATTTACATAAATGATGAATATATTCATTACGGGAAATGTTACAATTCGTAGAATATGATTTCTAAGAAAAAGGGACATATAATATGACCGACAAGTCAAGTACGATGTTATACGGTTAGAAATAAAATTGAAACACGATTAAAATAAATATAGCAGCAACTATATACTAAACTCATGCATACGTAATTAACAACTATACACCCACGTGAGAACGGGAGCGAAAGCGATAAATGTAATCAGAGAATTAAACTCCATGCAAACACATATACGAAAAGTGTATACATACTCGTAAACGACCCGGTAATATGTAAGTTATTAAAGGATTTAATTCTCAATGGAAAAACATTGTCGAATTACCAAATAATGCGTACTCGCAACCTGTAACGTACAATAATATCTAAATCCCAAGAGTAATGGAAATCAAGTCAAATGAATAACCGACTAAGAAATTGTTACTTGATAGAGGTTAGAACTTATCTTGATACGGTGAGGTAGGTTCGGGATGTAAATACTAATGTTAGAATATATTTCCAGTAGATCGGGTTGCGGGTGTCGAGTTACAAAGGATTAGAGGGTGAGCGTGATCTCGCACGCTAGCACTACATCGGTGTACGGTACGTTCTATATGGTCCGAGTGTTCCTGAGGGCTTCCTCGGGTTCTGGTATGTGTGTATGCATGACAAGAGTGATATGTTTGTTATGTGTTGTGGTTGTGTATTTAAGTGTTTTGTTGTTTCGCGATCTTTATTGTACGCGACGGATTACAATCTAGAAATTGTATACAAAAACTCAGATCGGACTGTGGATGATAATATGGAAATAAAAAAATAAAATAATAATAATAACTATGATCTTATTATATAAACCTGAGGATGAACGCAGCCTAGGCGACGTCTAGGTTAAGGTTAACGACCTTAAAGGTCCCTACATGGAGAATACACTCTACATAACCTAAGCATAGATCTTAGGTAAATGAAATACCCTGAACTTAAATATAGGGATTAAAAATTAATCTAGTACGTATTTAAGGGCCTAATGACGCCTAAGTAATATTAGTAAGGAAAAATAATTCCAAGAGAAATAAAGAAACGCTAAATAAGTGTTAAATAACCATAGGAGGTATGAGACCTCGGTTAACGTATTATGTGGATTCCAAAGGTTTAATAACCTAAATAATATATGGGAACAACTCCCGAAGAAAACGAACCAAATAATGCATTAAAACGATAATAGAGCTTTAGCGCACGTTTTTCGAGAAAACCCGAAAACGTGACTTTAAGTGGTCAAACAGACCCGTAAAAATATAAATCATTAAATAACAATTATTAAGCATTTATGGAAGCTTAATAGTCAATAAAAATAATTAAACAAGAAAATTTCCGGAAACGGACCCGGTTAGTGAATAGTACCGAAACCGGGTAAAATAACGAGCGTTTTCTGTAAAAGACAAAAAACGCTCCAGCTAGTATAACAGTAAGGGGGCCGGTTTTAGTAAGTTAAAAAGCCCTCACACACACACTCACATACTAGCTAGTTAATTAAGAGACAAAGGCAAAAAGTAAAAAGGGGAAAAGTACCCCACTTACTCTCTCACCTCACTCATTTCTCTACTCTCTCATCTCTCTCCTTCCTCCTCACCGATTTCTCCCTCCTCTCTCTTCTGGATTGGGCGATTTTGAGCTCCCCCAACAACAACAATGGCAACTCTCACTTCTCTCCCATGCTCTACCTCCATTTGAGCTCCAATCACAAAAATAATTACATATTTGTAATCCCCTCATTCTCCTCTACACTTCCCTCTTTTTAAAATTCCAAAATGATGAAGTTCATTTTCGTGGGTATACCCCAATGGTGAAGAAAATGGCATCAAAGTAGAGCTTGGAGTCTCCTCTCTCCATTAAGGTAAAAACCTACATGAAAAACTCATGTTTTCCTCATCTTCCTTTGAAACCGATTTTTACTCCCCTTGTAATGCCCTATTTCTCTCTCTCTTTAGAGCATCAATTACACCTTGCAATGGTGGTGGATTCTCCTTCTTGAACCAAGGGCTAAAAGCCCTCCTAAAACACTCCAAAGGTAAACCCTAGAAATTTTGATTTAAACAATTCAATGAACTAGCATTAATATAAGGGCTAGTATATTAATTGCAATTGTTTTGTGTGCTTGGATGATGGGAATGGAGTTGCCAAACTCCATTCCCCATATGGACGATTTGGGCAAGAAAGAGAGAAGAGGAAAAGTGGAAAGAAATGAAGGAAAACAAGCTCAAGGTAAGAGCTCCTTCCTAATGTTAAATTCTATTGCATTAGAGTAAAGGGAATGGGTAAACAAATAAAAGAACCTAAACTATTGTATTAGTATTGAAGTTTATGAAGTTTTGAGTATTTGGGAACTAGTAAGTAGATTGTAGGCCTTAGAGCCAAGTATATTGTGTATGAGTATGGATATTGATGTTTGGTGGAGTATCGATGTATTGAGATGGATTGATATAGCCTTGTGCTGGTAGGACCCTTGTATGGGTGTGGTTAGATTAGGAATGAAATTGATGAAAAAGTGTGTATGTGGAGAAGTTAGAATTGTAGGTAAACTATGGCAAAATTTTGGTAGGGATATGTGCATTTATGGATGACTTGGTGAATGGGAGAACCAAGGTGTGTATTGGAGTTAATAGAGATGTGTTGTATTTATGGAATTGTAGTTGTAGTAGAGAATTAAAAAGGTAAAAACTGTAGCAAAGAGTTGTAAAAATGCATTGGAGAAGTTAGGAAGAATTAGTGTGTAAGAATTGGTAAAAAGAGTGTTGGACTTGGGTATAGATATTGTAGTTGTTTGGGAATGAATTGGAAGGTAAGGTAATGCATTGTAGGCCTTGGAAATGGCATTAGGAGAGGAAGTCATGTATGGAGGGAGTGGGAACCAAAATCTGTAGCAAAGTATAAGTAGGAAAAACAATGTAAGTGCTGGAATGGAAGTGTAGGAAATAAGTGTGTGAATTAGTATGAAAAGGAGTAATGAGTTGGTAATGGATTTGAGCATGTTTAGGAGCTTAATTAGGTGCTTAAACATGTAAGATTAAGTGTAGGAACATGTAGGAATTAACTAGACAAAGTGTAGAATGTAACAGTTTTTGAAAAATGCAAACCTGCTGAATTTGTAGTAGGGTCCGGGACTTAAGTCTAGGACTAAGTCCCGGACCAGTACACAGAAACAGACCGAGAGTTGATAACAGAGGGTGGTCCGGGACTTAAGTCCCATACAAGGACCCGGATCACCCCTTGAAAAATGGCCGAGAGTTCATCAATTGACAGGTCCGGGACTTACCTCATGTAAGAGGACCCGGACCATAAGCAAAAAATCATTCGAGAGTTACAAGGTCTTCTGGTCCGGGACTTGACATATGTACAAGGACCCGGACCATCAATAAAACCAGTTCGAGACTTATGCCTTAGGGTGGTCCGGGACCTAGGATCTGGACCAACCCAAAATTTTTTGAAAATGAACTTACTAAATGGCTTTTAAGGTAAGGAAGTGAATGGTAATGTTAGTATAAGGTAATTAGTACATAATTAAAGATGTTAAAGAGTCATTAAAGGTATAAATAAGTTGAAGAATTAAGTAAGAGAGTAGTAAGTATATGAACATTAAGTTAAACCGAAACAATGGGACAACGGGGTAAGTACGGGAGTAGTAGTTATGTGTGTAATGTAATACTTAGTATTAATTGAACCATTTGACATGTAGTCATTGGTTCGAGGATAAGAATCAAGGAAACAAGAGGGGACCAAGGGAACAAGGGAGAACCCGGTAAAGTAAATTCCGGTAAAAAGGTATGATTTCTTCATGCCCTGTATCCTAATCTGGTTACCCCGATTTGTGTGCTTAATTGATCACCTAATAAGATAAATGCATGAATCGGACTATATTGCACTTACTTGTGCTTGTTTACATTTTCTTGATATTTGTCTTGAACAATAGTTTGTATAATTCATGAAATATATGAATGTGTATTGAGCAATGTATTTGTGTATGTGGCTTGAGTGAATGACTTCTACTAATTCCTAACCACCTAACTCCTAACAAAAGTACTAAGTAAATTGGAATGAGTAGAAGTCCGATATAGCTTCGGCCACGCATGAGGATGAGGAGACACAAGAGGTTGGATCCGATTCCTGGTTCTTAAACTGGTCCACGGCCCAAATCCCTTAAATGGGTAGCATCCTGGATTGGTGAACCAAGTAAATCCCGGTGGTGGGACCGAGTAGTTCCCCGGGCCGGAGGTCCCGACGACTTGACTTGAGTAAGTAAGTATGTATGAGTATGAGTATGTATGCGTAAGTACTATGGAATGAGTAAAAGAGTAATCTCCACCCGATTAACCCGGGTGGAACAACATGAGCTAACAAGGATGGTGTATTGTGTATGTATTGCGTATGTACTGTATATGTATTGAGTATTGCGGATCTCGGGAAGGTAAGAATGTATATGATGGCTTGTATGGGTTACCATGTATGTATTGAAGGGTGTGCATTGACGTGTATGTATGTATTCCTTGCGTAATGTATTGTAATGTTATGTATAAGAGCATGTATGCATGTATGTATGAATAGAATGAACCGCATGTATTCGACCAAGTGGTCGGCGTACCCTCACTAGTACGCGGGGTATGCGGTTATCATGCTCAGCAAAAGCTGACCCCCTCGGGGAACGTTTTTAGTGTGCAGGTACCCGAAGTGGTTTTGGTCAAGGCAAGAGACCGGTGGCACACCCTTGTATTCAGGAAGCAAGTAGTGGTGAGGAATGGGTAGTGGGTAGACTCCTAGTGAGTGTGAACGAGTTTGGAAGAGGTGTTATTCTTGTATAAGGATCCTAGTAAACTCGGTGAATGACATTGTACTGTACTGAGCTTGTGGATTGTATGAAATGGGAATTGTAGTATTTGATTCGCAATTGTAGTAAGACTCGCATTGTGTAGTACTCAGATATTCCGGTCCATCAGACCGATGCTGTATCTAGAAGCAGTAGCCTTGTTAGTCACGTGGGTGACTAACGGCGTTGTATCACCTACTGTATGTAGGTATGTATCCGCTGCATGACTCTGAAAGCACGAGGAGATTGGATGGTAATGATTGTATTACTGGTAGGGGTGTTACAAAAAGTGGTATCAGAGCGAAGTATCGCTCTGATGACTGGAAATACCGAGTTTAGGGAATACCGAGTTAGGAATTAGAAGCTTAGGGTTAAGGGCTGAGTGTTAACATTAGAGATATGCTAGTTAGGAACTACCGGTGAGTACCGGATACCTACAATACCAGACCCACCCTCCACAAACCACTGTATAACTTAGGAAAGAACGCCAGAGAGAAGGAAAGACCTCTCACACTCGGAAAACCCGATCTGGCATTGGTGAAACCACCGTACTGTAAACAAGAACCGACATATGGTAGATTCCAAGGATTTGAAAGTCCTGGAAATGGAATCCGGTTGAACAACAATGCCCGCACTTAATAGCGGTAGGATGAGCACTCCAATCACTAGGAGGCTGCAACTTACAACAGCATGGGGCGACGTGCTCTGCAGTCGCGAAACCTAGCTAACCAACCAGCAGCAGGAAAGAAGCACTAACCGTGCAACGAAATGGAGAAGGAACTGTAACAAAACCCGAGACTTAAGTATACGGGACAGTAATAGCTAAGTGATACCACCAATGGTATGCTAGCTGACTAAGGACATAGTCAGGAGTGGCTAACTCCGAAAATATAACGCCAAAAGGTTACAATACCTGGCCGGCATAGCTTACACAGCTACAAGGATATCTGCGGGATATGAACCGATAGGACTACGAGGTTAGTGCCTAAACCAGTTAAGGCTCAATCGCCATGGTAAACCAGTGGGAACGAGCAATAAGGAAAAACACAAACTAAATCAATGAGGATCTCCAAGGATTGGAGAAGTACCCGATCAACGACAGTCATGTCAAGATCATAGAGGAACTACTTAAAAGATCAAGTATCCAAGACATAGATCAATAAGATCAAGGGAAGAGTCAACAAGACTACCCAAATACGAGTGGAACCCACACCGTGACCGGTATAGGGTTACCCAAAAACCACCAGTACCACACACTTGCCACGGCAAGTGCAATAAGAACAAGAACATGTAGAGGAACACTAACACACCACAAGTACATAGTAATGTACCGAGACCGCAAAAGAAGCGACTACCGGACCACGTATCCTAAGAACAGGAAGAATGGAACCTTGGAAAGGCCTAACGGCCTGACCATTGTATTAAGGACATACCAGTCAGCGAGAAGCTGGACTTGGTGATGACCTCAAATAGGGCTATGCCGTGAAGAACATCTTTTAACACCGAACTACTATTTCAAACCCAAATTTTTTTTTTCAAAACCACAACCTTTCTTTTAAACCTTGGATTCTAAAACCAAACCAACATAATTACGGTGAGTATCATAGAATGATACAAGAGGAGTCGACAATAGAATACTTCACCTAGGCGTGTGATGAACAATACGAGTGTACCCAATTACGGGATGTGGGACGACCGCACTCTGAAGGAGCTTTCGGGCCTGACAAGTAGTCGGGTAAGTGGTAACGTATCAACAAGGTACCCCACACATGTATACATGTAGTGTACGACACACGGGAAGTAGTCAACTCCGTTCTACAGACCATGAGTAAATTTTAACCAGAACAACTGGACACCTCGGACGATCAAGGAGGAGGAAACTCAGTTAAGGAACAAGTATAAGGAACTCAGAGAAGCCATCTAGAGATAAGGAATGAAGATTGGGAAGTGTAGAAAGCACAGACTAGTAAGTATAGACATTGGATATGTCTCAAATAATTCAAGCAATTACCTGCCAGCTGGATGGGATACCCAGCCTAAACACAGTAAGGCAAATGCCTAACGTGAACTTAACAATGCTCGACAAACAGGGCGGAGTTCCCAAGTGCGATTACAAGATTACCACAAAGTATAATCCATCATTGAAGAGGATATTAAACCCAGTCTTAAGCATTAGGAACAAGTATAAACGGTCTACCCAAGAACGGGAGACGTTATAACCCTAAAGGGATAGCTTAAACATAGTACCACAAGACGGTATAGTGGACACAACGTATCGGGAACATTAGCCGGATGTAACGGCGTAACCAACAACACCCAGGAGCAATCCTTGAAGGGTGTCTGAGTTAACAATAGTTGAGCAGAGCGTCATGATAAGAGCACGGTAGCGAGAACGAACACTCGGTTAGGACACCGAAGGGATTTCACTCAACAGGAAATACCCTAAACTACAAGAAGGCACTAATTAGCACCAGCTTGCCAAAAGGGCCTCCTATGAACGGAAGCGTGATGTCACGACTTACCATGGAGCCCAGCAATACCTCCAACCTATGGGGAATACAAAGAGTGGAAACATGCATGAGCAGCTTGCGAAAGCATAGCTTGCAGCAATAAGGCTTAAAAGCCAGGAACCAACTACGTTATGTAACTTGAACAGTTACAAAACCCACACCGTTAGTAACAAGACTTGCGAGAGATATTGCCTCATACGACAAGAAATCAACAACTGGACCATCAATTCAAACCGAACTTCATGAGTGGCTTGGACTAATGGCCAACTCAGTGTCACTGTCACTAGAGCATTAGTCTAGTATACAGTTGACAAGCTTTTAATTACCTTCATGCCTTCTGTAGCAATGGTAGCACAAAGGCATAAGAATCATGATAATGCCAACATTGGCCTAGTCCACATTTGGACACTACGGGAAATCCGAGGAAAAGTAACCCTCGTTAATCGAAGACCACCAAGTGGTGATGTGAACCCTTAGGAAAGGCTTCATCTACTATAACAATAGAGCCTACACATATAGATATTGCCAAGAGGCGATGAAGCAAGGAAAAGACATTCCAAACCATCACAACTTAAAGGAGTAAGTATACTCCATATGCACCCAAGCATGTGGTGAACCATTGTGTAAACACCAACATGGTAAACCTTGCCATGAGACCTATGAGTGGAAACAAGCCTCTCAACAAGAATTTCATCTACCAATGATAGAACGGGACCAGAAAACCCTTGAAGTTCTTGGGATGTCCCGGTGAAGTACATACAAGTGAAACTGCACAGCTAGAGCCTATAACCAATGCTCAACACTGGAAAGACAATAATTGTCAAAACAATCAATGTGAATGCATATTGCACACCATGAATGGCCAACGCTCAAGAGAGCTTGTAACCCGACAAATTATTGTATCCATTGTCAACCAAGATAATTGATAGAGGATATCATAAATGATGGAGTAATGTGAGGTAAGCCAGCCTACACAGGAAACCTAAACAGAAATAAAACATCTCCACATGGGGAAAATAATACCATTACGGTATGCTACAACAATCATCATACACATGACATAGGAAACCCTTTTTATACCCACACCATAAGGAAATGGTGCCAATGACAATGACAATGACTAAAGAGGAATTACCAGAGTAACAGGGACAGTAAAAACGATGTTGACAATATGTAAGAATATGGTGCGCAACAAGCGACCGCTTTGAGGAAGTAGTAGATAACAACACGGGGTATAAGTATAAGATGACAGGCAGGAATATTCTTTCCTATCACATAAGTGACTTACTGTCAAGCGTTTATGCCTCGGCACTCTGTATGACTGAGTGTTTTGGTATTGCACTTGTGCAGCTAATGATCTAATGGGGTGCTAACTAGAAAATTATAGGAATAAACTATATACAAAATGAATAAAATAAATAACTAAACCTACAACTCTACTACGGGTAGCAAATAAAACCCGGTCGGAGTATAGTGTAAATATATTACGACCGAGAGTATCGAACCCAAGGGACTTATAGAAAACTAGTCCTAATCCGGGTAAAAGCCTATTCTATAATAAAAAAGGGGGAAAAGGGAAACATGATTCTAAACTAAATGACTAATTAATAAATTAACTTTGATTTGGAAAGATATCAATGTAAACGCATCGTATGACCAATAATCAAGGGTGGCAAGTCTCAAAGAGGATTTGTTTCTCGCAAAATGAATATGCCGGGTGACATGGCGGGCTTTCGCTACCAAGCATAGTTAAGGCCATTGAATGTGCCGGGCAACTTATATCCGGCATTCCATCCGGCATCGTTCATTTTGTAAATACCACTTCCAGAATCAGATCTGAATTAAGGAACTCAATATCCATACTTGCATCGTGCATAGCCAATGCCGCGAATGTAACCAGAATAATGAGGAAATTAGAGATTAATCCAAAACCTTAGCATTTGTTATCCACTTTTCAGAACAACAATATTAAAGATTACCGAGATCCTAATCTATCCTACTCTTGCTTTGAAAGCCTTAAATAGGACTTAGAAATAAGAGAATAAGTGGCTGACTCATTCAACTTCCATGAAGACTAGAAACCTCCGTTAAGAAACTTGTGAATTCCATATATGATCATAAGAGTTTTACAAGAAAATTCATCCCTAACCAATGAACTAACAAGGATCTCTATTTCACCATCCACTCCAAATAAGGAAGAAATACAAGGGGGAGAAGGAGATGTTCATAGCCTTAACCCGACAAGGAAATCTCCTTTCTTCTGCATGGATGGATTCGTAGAGATTCCTTGGACACCAACAATGGAGTGGGCGGAAATATAGAAGTGAATGGCGTGAATATGGTATGTTGAAGTGTGTCAAATTGCAGCCTTTCTCGGCCTATTTATAGGCATCAAAATGTCTCTTGCCGGATGTCGTGCCGGGTCGTCAGTAGCCGGCACACGTGGAAAATGCACCCAACTGTTAACGGTCGAAACCACCAATTTCACGCGAAGCAGTGCATATGCCGGGTAGGATATACCCGGCATCACACCCGGCAGCATCCTTTTCACCAACGGTCAATAACTGCTATCGCTTGGTCAACCGTGGCGACTCTTTACTTATGCCGGATAGACTCTACCCGGCATCATGTCTGGCAAGGCCTCTTTTCTATTCTGTACTTATGCCGTGCAGAAACTACCCGGCATGGAGTCCGGCTTCAACTGAACTTTTGCCTAGAAAATCATTCCTTGCACAGAAAACTCACAAAAACATAAGACTGTACAAATAATATATTTTAACACATTATAAGCATAAATAACACATATATGACTTTATTTAGATAAATATAATACTAAATCTAATGCATAAAATATGATAAGTCTGTGGCTTATCATGGGGTAGCTAGGGATATGGAGAATGTAAACCGTAGTAAACCCTTCTTTTCACCAACAAGCATGACACAAGCCAATTAAGCAAGCCTAGCAACAAACCGTGCGGCCTAAGGCCAAAGAAGCACGAAGAGTGTGAAACACACTAACAATCAGAAATATGAATTCCTAGGGAATAAAAAGGTGAAAGGAGACTTAAGAAAGTCACTAGGACCGATGCATATGAATGCAAGGTCATACAAGTAAAGAACACTTGTATTGAACTAGAAGAACTGGTATGATTCAGAAACTATTGACACCTGAAGAAGCACTACAACTAAGTAGTGACTTAACCTCGCCCGAAAATAAGTCGGAGGAGCTTAGTGAATAACCACAGGAGTACGAGTAGTATACATAATAGATCGCCAGAGAGCTGGTTATAAATCTTATAATCATTGAGTTCAAACAGCGGTAAAAGAATACCAAACTGTTAGTACACCTTATTCCCACAACGAAGGGATAAAGGGGCGATGAGTAGCACATTTGGAATAACCAAAGAGCAATAAGGTACTAAGATTATCAGGGTCGCGCAGCAGAAGCTAGTGGGCCCTACACCTAGTAAGCATAATAGAAGGGCTATTAATGCCTTGAAGCTTAATAGGCTAGAACCGAATTAATGATGAGTTATATAAACTCATATAGAAATCCTTGGTGCAAAGACTAAACCATTGGTATGGTTAAGACCCTTTGACCAGAGCATATTGTATAGTATACCGTAGTGAAGCTAAATGCTTCAGATTGCCAAATCGAGTAAACCAATGTTTAATAATAATAACATATGGTAGATTACGTGGGCATAATCCCTTTTAAGGGGGGTAGAGCGAAAACCGCTCAATGTAAGTTTCATAAATAAAACACATAAAACTATAATGTGCATAGCACAAATGAGAACCGAATTGATGATTGGTACTTATGTTAAATAAACATATGTATCCTTCCATATCATAATCGTGGTAATCAGGCACCAGAGATGCAAATACCATAGGATGAATATACCCATCTTGTAACCCCAGTATAAGAGTATTACTAAAAGGAAAGTAATGAGTAGTGGACGGAGCTCCACAAGTATTGTAGCCTTGGAAGAAGTAGTACGAAATGAATGAGAGTAGTAGATGAATGAAGTCTAGGAGTAGTATATACCTAGGTAAATTATTGGAAGCGAATTGAGGACAACTAAATTTTACAAGCATGGTAATCCCTAGTAGAATAATTGAAATGATGAAGAGTAATGGAGGGAAGTAGTGAAAGTTGATGAAATGAGCATTTAGGTATTGAACCATGGAGTAAAGCATTTGGGAAGTAGAGTGAGGATGATTGATGGACTGATTCCATCCTTTGGAGATGTATAAATTCGTAATCACGACTAGAAAGGGGAAAAAGATAGAAAATGAAAACAATTAAATTATTTGTTTGTTGAAACTGATGTGGGAAGTGGAACTTGATCCTGATCAGATCAAGGGAAACCGAACACAAATTGGGGTGGAAAGATAGTTCAACACTGATGCTGATCACATCAGGGTCGAACGATTCTTGAAGCTCCCCTTAAGTGGTCACAAGAATCACGCATAAGATAGCTGTAATGACTATAAATTGAAATTTGGAGTTGTATGCATTAGAAGGATTTCTAATTAGCTATTGAGAAGGATTTTCCTTAACTGAGAACGAAGATTTGGTTAGAAGCTTGTATCGGGGAAGATAGTAGTGTAGCATGTTGTATTATTCCAGGGGCAACAGGACATAAAGGAGTCATGTGTCTAGATGACCTGAGTGCCTGCGGGATTGTATGTGTATTGCATTGCTTTGGGGATAGCTTTGCATTGTATGTATGTATAAATGGGTAATGAGGAATCGGATGGTCGGTAGTAATGCGGATTGGAGTAATTATTGTGCATTAGTATGGTATGGTATGGTATAGCATGTAGGAACCTTGTGTAACGGATTTGGGATTGGTAAGGAGGAAGAATGTATGGCTTTAGCATTAGATAAGTATGGATGAGTAAGTATAGTAATCCCATGACCTCGAGCAACTTTGAGGACAAAGTTCTTAAGGGGGGTAGATTGAAATACCCCGAACTTAAATATAGGGATTAAAAATTAATCTAGTACGTATTTATGGGCCTAATGACGCCTAAGTAATATTAGTTAGGAAAAATAAGTCCAAGAGAAATAAAGAAACGCTAAATAAGCGTTAAATAACCATAGGAGGTACGAGTCCTCGGTTAACGTATTATATGGATTCCAAAGGTTTAATAATACCTAAATAATATATGGGAACAACTCCCGAAGAAAACGGAACCAAATAATGCATTAAAACGCTAATAGAGCTTTAGCGCATGTTTTTCGAGAAAACCCGAAAACATGACTTTAAGTGGTCAAACGGACCCGTAAAAATTATAAATCATTAAATAACAATTATTAAGCATTTATGGAAGCTTAATAGTCAATAAAAATAATTAAACGAGAAAAATTCCGGAAACGGACCCGGTTAGTGAATAGTACCGAAACCGGGTAAAATAATTAGCGTTTTCTGTAAAAGACAAAAAACGCTCCAGCTAGTATAACAGTAAGAGGGCCGGTTTTAGTAAGTTAAAAAGCCCTCACACACACACACACTCACATACTAGCTAGTTAATTAAGAGACAAAGGAAACAAGTAAAAAGGGGAAAAGTACCCCACTTACTCTCTCACCTCACTCATTTCTCTACTCTCTCATCTCTCTCCTTCCTCCTCACCGATTTCTCCCTCCTCTCTATTTTGGATTGGGCGATTTTGAGCTTTCCCAACAACAACAATGGCAACTCTCACTTCTCTCCCATGCTCTACCTCCATTTGAGCTCCAATCACAATAATAATTACATATTTGTAATCCCCTCATTCTCCTCTACACTTCCCTCTTTTTAAAATTCCAAAATGATGAAGTTCATTTTCGTGGGTATACCCCAATGGTGAAGAAAATGGCATAAAAATAGAGCTTGGAGTCTCCTCTCTCCATTAAGGTAAAAATCTACATGAAAAACTCATGTTTTCTTCATCTTCCTTTGAAACCGATTTTTACTCCTCTTGTAATGCCCTATTTCTCTCTCTCTTTAGAGCATCAATTACACCTTGCAATGGTGGTAGATTCTCCTTCTTGAACCAAGGGCTAAAACCCCTCCTAAAACACTCCAAAGGTAAACCCTAGAAATTTTGATTTAAACAATTCAATGAACTAGCATTAATATAAGGGCAAGTATATTAATTGCAATTGTTTTGTGTGCTTGGTTGATGGGAATGGAGTTTGGCAACTCCATTCCCCATATGGCCGATTTGGGCAAGAAAGAGAGATGAGGGAAAGTGGAAAAGAAATGAAGGATAACAAGCTCAAGGTAAGAGCTCCTTCCTAATGTTAAATTTTATTGCATTAGAGCAAAGGGAATGGGTAAACAAATAAAAGAACCTAAACTATTGTATTAGTATTGAAGTTTATGAAGTTTTGAGTATTTGGGAACTAGTAAGTAGATTGTAGGCCTTAGAGCCAAGTATATTGTGTATGAGTATGGACATTGATGTTTGGTGGAGTATCGATGTATTGAGATGGATTGATATAGCCTTGTGTGCTGGTAGGACCCTTGTATGGGTGTGGTTAGATTAGGAATGAAATTGATGAAAAAGTGTGTATGTGAGGAAGTTAGAATTGGAGGTAAACTATGGCAAAATTTTGGTAGGGATATGTGCATTTATGGATGACTTGGTGAATGGGAGAACCAAGGTGTGTATTGGAGTTAATAGAGATATGTTGTAATTATGGAATGGTAGTTGTAGTATGAGAATTAAAAAGGTAAAAATCTGTAGCAAAGAGTTGTAAAAATGCATTGGAGAGTGTTGGACTTGGGTATAGATATTGTAGTTGTTTGGGAATGAATTGGAAGGTAAGGTAATGCATTGTAGGCCTTGGAAATGGCATAAGGAGAGGAAGTCATGTATGGATGGAGTGGGAACCAAAATCTGTAGCAAAGTATAACTAGGAAAAACAATGTAAGTGCTGGAATGGAAGTGTAGGAAATAAGTGTGTGAATTAGTATGAAAAGGAGTAATGTGGTGGTAATGGATTTGAGCATGTTTAGGAGCTTAATTAGGTGCTTAAACATGTAGGATTAAGTGTAGGAACATGTAGGAATTAACTAGGCAAAGTGTAGAATGTAACAGTTTTTGAAAAATGCAAACCTGCTGAATTTGTAGCAGGGTCCGGGACTTAATTCCAGGACTAAGTCCCGGACCAGTACACAGAAACAGACCGAGAGTTGATAACAGAGGGTGGTCCGTCACTTAAGTCCCATACAAGGACCCGGACCACCCCTTGAAAAATGGCCGAGAGTTCTTCAATTGACAGGTCCGGGACTTACCTCATGTAAGAGGACCCAGACCATAACCAAAAAATCATTCGAGAGTTACAAGGTCTTCTGGTCCGGGACTTGACATATGTACAAGGACCCGGACCATCAATAAAACCAGTTCGAGACTTATGCCTTAGGGTGGTCCGGGACCTAGGATCCGGACAAAGTCCCGGACCAACCCAAAATTTTTGAAAATGAACTTACTAAATGGCTTTTAAGGTAAGGAAGTGAATGGTAATGTTAGTATAAGGTAATTAGTACTTAATTAATGATGTTAAAGGGTCATTAAAGGTATAAATAAGTTGGATAATTAAGTAAGAGAGTAGTAAGTATATGAACATTAAGTTAACAGAAACAATGGGACAACGGGGTAAGTACGGGAGTAGTAGTTATGTGTGTATTGTAATGCTTAGTATTAATTGAACCATTTGATATGTAGTCATTGGTTCGAGGATAAGAATCAAGGAAACAAGAGGGAACCAAGGGAACAAGGGAGAACCCGGTAAAGTAAATTCCGATAAAAAGGTATGATTTCTTCATGCCCTGTATCCTAATCTGGTTACCCCGATTTGTGTGCTTAATTGATCACCTAATAAGATAAATGCATGAATCGGACTATATTTCACTTACTTGTGCTTGTTTACATTGTTCTTGATATTTGTCTTGAACAATAGTTTGTATAATTCATGAAATATATGAATGATGATGAAGTGTATTCGAATCTTGTATTGTACCTAAGTATTGTATTGTATTTCGTATGAATGTGTATTGAGCAATGTATTTGTGTATGTGGCTTGAGTGAATGACTTCTACTAATTCCTAACCACCTAACTCCTAACAAAAGTACTAAGTAAATTGGAATGAGTAGAAGTCCGATATAGCTTCGGCCATGCGTGAGGATGAGGAGACACAAGAGGTTGGATCCGATCCTAGTTCTTAAACTGGTCCACGGCCCAAATCTCTTAAATGGGTAGCATCCTGGATTGGTGAACCAGGTAAATCCCGGTGGTGGGACCGAGTAGTTCCCCGGGCCGGAGGTCCCGACGACTTGACTTGAGTAAGTAAGTATGTATGAGTATGAGTATGTATGTGTAAGTACTATGGAATGAGTAAAAGAGTAATCTCCACTCGATTAACCCGGGTGGACCAACATGAACTAACAAGGATGGTGTATTGTGTATTTATTGCGTATGTACTGTATATGTATTGAGTATTGTGGATCTCGAGAAGGTAAGAATGTATATGATGGCTTGTATGGGTTACCATGTATGTATTGAAGGGTGTGCATTGACGTGTATGTATGTATTCCTTGCATAATGTATTGTAATGTTATGTATAAGAGCTTGTATGCATGTATATATGAATAGAATGTACCGCATGTATTCGACCAAGTGGTCGGCGTACCCTCACTAGTACGCGGGGTATGCGGTTATCATGCTCAGCGAAAGCTGACCCCGTCGGGGGAACGTTTTTAGTGTGCAGGTACCCGAAGCGGTTTTGGTCAAGGCAAGAGACCGGTGGCACACCCTTGTATTCAGGAAGCAAGTAGTGGTGAGGAATGGGTAGTGGGTAGACTCCTAGTGAGTATGAACGAGTTTGGAAGAGGTGTTATTCTTGTATAAGGATCCTAGTAAACTCGGTGAATGACATTGTACGGTACTGAACTTGTGGATTGTATGAAATGGGAATTGTAGTATTTGATTCGTAATTGTAGTAAGACTCACATTGTGTAGTACTCGGATATTCCGGTCCATCAGACCGATGCTCTATGTAGAAGCAGTAGCCTTGTTAGTCACGTGGGTGACTAACGGCGTTGTATCACCCACTGTATGTAGTTATGTATTGGCTGCATGACTCTGAAAGCACGAGGAGATTGGACGGTAATGATTGTATCACTGGTAGGGGTGTTACGGTAAAGGTCACGGACCGAATTATATGGTGAAATTAAGTAAACAATTAAGATGAGGAAATAAATCCAGGGTAGTCACGGACTACATGGTTGCGCATGGGTGATCACCGAAGAGAGCGAACGACCGGATAGGGTTCTCTCGCTATGGAAACTCCAACGAGCCGGATACGATCATTGGTCAGAGGGCACTGCTGTTGGTGCAATGGCTCCGGCCGTCAGGTCTCTGCGGACTCCTGACAAACCGCACTATTGAAGTGCATCAGAGCAACTGCTCCTGAAGAGGAAGCTTATACAGGTTGTCCTAACATGACGCCCATCATAATTGAACGAATTAAGTAAATGTTAAGGAATGACTCAAGGAAATATTCTTAGCCCTGAACAGTAAAACAAGAAGGCCTCAAGGCCGCATAACAAGATCGTTCCTAAGAGTATAACTCTCGCACTGTTAATTGTCTTGTTTATATACCTGCTTATTGCTTGTCGTGGAATGGTATGGCGATTGTATGTATTTATTGTATGAATTTCTATGCGTGATGAATATTGTTATTTCATTACTGTAAATGAAAACGGTACAACATGAAATTGGAACAACATGTTAACAATTGGGCTAAATAACTTGAGTAGTCTTAGGGTTCATGAAGGTTATATAGTTCGTGCTCAGCGTTGGCTGTGCCTATACGGCCCCCACTTTCAGGATTGAAGCGGACGAAGACCGAACGCGAGCGCGGGATTTTTGGGATAACTGGTAGTTTACTTACGTGCGACACGGTTGTTTATGTTATTGTTTTACGCACATTGTGGTATTGAGATAGATAGATGGCTCACTGTTCTTTTGGGGTTATTCGGTTGTAAACATTGGTTGTAATAAATCTCTGTCATCACAGCGGTAGTGTAGGTTGGATAATTGGTAAATGCTACGTTGCTCGCATGGGCGAGTAACGGCGGGTAACACCCGGATGTTTTTGTATACGTTTTGAATTACTGTTGCGAATCGACTGATTGTTATATTAGGCGCGCTAGTTAAACTGGATGTTAGAGTAGGGGTGTTACAAAAGTGGTATCAGAGCGGAGTGCCGCTCTGATGATGAGATAATTAGGGTAAAGACAGTGAGCTTAGGATTATGGGAATATGAGGAACGCTTGTGAGGTACGAGACATCTGGTCTTAAACGTACCAGTGCTCTAATGACGCGAAGGCGTAACAATATCAGCCTTAATGGCACTCTAATATTACTGATTACTATGGAGAAACTACC
>JAIOTZ010000983.1:0-41429 GCA_023374045.1 Limonium bicolor
TCATCCCTGAACCGAAGTTATAAATAATAATGCGACGCAAACACGAGCTGGTATACATGGGTGCACACTTCTAAACCAAAAACGTGAGTATAGTCGCACATGTGGGGATATATATATACAAATATACATGCATATATATATATGACCAACGTTACATATAAGTAACCATGTCATGTATATACGTACAGGTATATACATATACATAACGTTACAAATTACAACGTGTTACAACAACATTGTCATATGTATATATACTTACAAAAAAAAAAAAGATATTACAGCATTACATATACGAGTAACCAGGCGACAAAGTAAGATAGTCGCATATACGTAACTAACAAACATGACATAATGGCGTAGTCGCACGTATATATGGGTAACGAATAATGTACACATTTATAAAAAAAATGGAGCGAAATGTGCGCTCGGCGGGTTTCGAACCCGGTACCACTAGTGTTTCTACAGAATGTCTTAACCGATTGAGCTGAGCTCATATTCGGTAGTAAATTGCACATCTGGATACAAAAGGGATAATACACTAGTAGACTAAAGTGAGCTACTGATTAGTTACCCAACATGATACCCCACCCAACCTTTCTTGTTTCCCACTGTCGACATGTATATTACATAGCAGCACACAATTATTCCCTGCCTTGCTCCCGACATACACACTTCCTTTCCGTTGCTTTGATTAGTGCAACAGCATGCACTATGCTTTCCCATGTGCCCCACTTCAAACCCACCCCACTTGGTCCTTTTCGGTTTCAGGATCAACAAAAGAAATAGAGCAGATTCAGCCCTCTTATTTCCTTCTGTTGCAGGCGTGCGCTCTGGAGGACAAGTTCCAACTTCACCCTTCCCTATCATGTGGCACGCCACTTTCCTTCTCCTGCTCTACGTCGCATACCTTGGAAGGAAAAAAAAAACGAGCTGCTACTCTGCCCAAGTCTCGAACAACAACAGGCCATGCAACCGACCACAATACCGACAATGCGTTGGTTTACTATTCTTTTACCAGTGGAAAAACACTCCTTATCCAACCTACGCCCTCGGTCCACAGCAAGTTTTCGAGATTTCTTTCTTTCGCTACTTCCCATCTTTGTAAGATTTCATTAAATCTACAGCAAGATCACCATGTTCCCCATTACTGTTCAATCTAGCTTCAGTTCCAGCAATATCCGTCCCGTGTTTCAGGTCTAGAAGTTAAACGACACAAACAACACGTGAATGTGGTAGTCAACTTCTCTTCCTCCTTTCCCTTGCTGCACGATCTCCCTGGCTAGCCCACTTTTCCTCCGCCACCACAACAAGCCAGCTGCTCACCTCTGCATGAGATAGTAGCAAGCTCTTCAAGCAAAGTCCTCCTCGGTTCACTACCAGAAGGAAGACAACGACCAAAACAACAGCAAATCTCCTATGTTCCTAATGGTTAGACAGTCGTGTTCTCATCCTTTTAATCTCGCATCTGGACGTGAGAAACAACTGCGGTTCTTCTCATCGACTTGCCCATGCTGCAAGGCTTGGAAGCCCACCATTGAAAGCTCCAAGCATCTGGCCGGAACTGCACCTGTTGAAGAACGGGTCTCCTTATGTTCTATTGGTAAGGAAGTCTAGCTGAAATCTATCTCTTCTTCGTTTCTGTTCTGGCTGTATCTGTTCAAAAAGAAATTTCCGATTCGAGACTACTAAACCCTGCCTCATTTTCATGCAACTACTCCCCTGGATATCTCCTCCATGAATGCACCGAGACTTATCCTGAAACTCCTGCAAGTAAGTCGTTAAACATAAGCCAAGGGGAGGCCTTAAAGCAATCCGTTTCAGCTTCAACTTTCTGGTTGTTTTGGGTGTGCGAAAGTGCTGGGACACTCATTCAGATCCCCCTTCTTGGAATGCTTGTTTTCTCCAGGGAATCTCACGCATGCAGGGCCTGAAACTCCTTGAGGGAATCCCTGCAAACTACCCTTGAGCACTGTCTAAGGTAAACTGTCTTAGCCTGCGAACAAATGCCAAACTCCGTACTATTAGTTCGTTACATACGTGAGCATTTAACATGTTAATACCCTCTGGTGCGTGGCTGGTCGTGAAGGTCTTGGTATGTGGTGAATTCACCAGCTCAATTCCAAGATAAAACCCAGGAGGAATCACCCTTTCCACGAGTGCCGAGAGCTAACTAAGAGGAACCCAGCAACCAACTCAGGAAAGATAGCTCCAAAACCCAAGGTTGTAGCTCTCAACTCCTTCTTATTCATGTCTGAAAACTGAACTAGAACAACTGCAACCTGCTGCTCGTAAAGTGATGGTTGAACATTCTAACAATAAACTGAGGGTTTTCGGTGTGTGGTGAGGTTAAACTCTGGCGAGGATGGTGGTCTAAACACCAAGTGTTAACAAGGTAAAAACTTGCTTAGGAGCTACCAGAAATAGTAGGAAAGATCTGTTGGTACTAAACCCCAAAGGCGGTACGTGAGAGAAGGAAGTTAAATATATGGATATATAGATATGTGATATATTGTATGGCTAATGCGACAACTAATGGGAATATGTATGTATAGATACATGTGTTATGGAAGTGATAACGTGCGATTGATGACACTATATGTTAGATATGGAAGGGGATCAATTTTAAAGACTTTCGTAAGAAGGAAAAGAAATATATATATATATAATGATAACTAAATTAAGGTATATGGTTATTAACACCAAGAATATGTGAGGGAAGGGTTTATAACATTAAAAGAGAGAAATTCGGTATAAGCGGTGACTTGTGATTGATTTTAGAAGCATTACAAAGCCATTAAGGAAATTTATTTTTATGCTATTGTTAAGGCCATATATTTAGGCCATATCAACTAATTATTTTGCGTTTTAAATAGTAACTAATAAATTTATGGATTGATTTACGAGGTTATATGAATTTCTGGTGGAAAACTATTACGACAGTAATTATAACTAGTTGGGAAGCATCTTATAAAAGAAATATATACATATATATAAGAGCTAAGCTTGTTTTAAGGCTTAAATTAATTTCCTTTAAAACCGTACTATATATATATTCTTTATATAAATGAATAACAAAAAAAAAAAGAGGAAGAAGGAGGTCAAAGTGTGATAAAAGGGGTATAAGGATAATATATTAAGTATTTGAGGAAATAGTAAATCAAGCTTAATTAAATGTTTTAAAGTTGCTTAATAATACTCAAGTAAGTCCAAGAGTTATCCTTTGAGAATTTGGTTATGAGGAGTTGAGGTAGTGCATTCAAGATCTGTCGATTTATAGTTTAAGGAAATAAGTTGAAATAAATAGCATAATAGTAATATGAAGAATGAGTAAGGAAATGATAGGGTTGGTTGTATAACAACATTGGGCCGAATTAAGTGCAACATAAGTATTTATTATGGAATAAGGTTAGAAACAAAAAAAAATGCTATAACATAAGTCTAAGATATAGTGATCAAATAAATGTGAATAGAACCACGAACGATTACAGGAGTGAGTACCACTAGCAGCGGGAACCCTGGTACAAGTATCTGTGACAACTATTATAAGGTATGGACATGTGTGGTTCGTATGTTGCCGTGTTACACGGCTTGTGTGCTGTGTGCCTTGTTTGTTTATGACCACAAGACTAATGCATGAAAACGGATGTTTGTGTTACCGTGCTTATTTGTCTGTTGTGAGCTTGTGCAAGGCATGTGAATGGATTGTGTAACACCCCATCCAACATTTACATACTTACAACAAACTGCAGCGGAAATACAAACCTCTTCACATTACTTAACTCGTTGGTGTTACACGCCGTTAGCCACCCACGTGGCTAACAAGGCTAATCCATATACATTGTACCGGTCTGATGGGCTAAATTCCCGAGCGACTATACATTGTTATTCCTTTACATTAACAACAACAACAACAACATACACCTTATCAACTATACCGAGTATTATAAACTGGTGCCGACAACAATATCGGTCTTACTACACCTACTGTATAAATATACTTAAATGATTACCCATGTACGACTACTACGTCCTACTCTCGAACGGCTTCCAGCACTTCGTACCTGAAATAGGAAAAAGAGAAAGGGTGGCCCCCAAGGGGCTCAGCACCTTTGCTGGTATGGTAATCCCGCAGCCCACATGCTACCGGGCCACGCACAACTAATTGTCGTCTTAACATGCAGTTGATTATATTTAAATCATGCATGTAACAATAAACACACAACACTTAACATTTCGCCTCAATGGGCTCAACAATCGGATAATACATCCTTACTTAATGAGTCACTCGTGGTATACATCATCCCTAGAGTGTTCCTCCTCTGATGGAGCTACTTCCTTAATAGACGACACATACCCTTAATTCGGGTTACCCTTAAACGCCTCTTATCACAACTGGGAATCATATCCATGATCCACACACTCCATATTATACAACATATAACATACACTACATACAACACCTAACAACACTTTGCACGTTTCCACGTGCACAACATAATACCGCAATGGATATTGCATCACGACAAAACACATAACATAACGGGAATGGTTCTCTTAGGAACCGACCCAAACATTGTTTACACACTGGTGAGCCTAGAGAATGTTGCCAGTCTCATGATAAGCTCGTTACATAACTCGTTACCGTCTCGTTAAATGAACGGTTAACTTAACACAAGGTGTCTCGGATATAGTGATCCAAGCACACCGAAACAAACATAACAATAGTATGCCCCTGTGGCCCGACGTGAGTCAGTAATAGCCTTGGTTAAGCTAAAGGGAAGGTTGGGAACCAAATTGGAAAACAACCATAACATACAGAGAGGATCGAACCTGCTATGACAACGACCCCCATACTCACACGCGTGGCCAGAACAGACCGGACTCCTCACTCCCCCCGTTAGCACTTATTAGAAGTTCAACTTTGAACTTTATTAAACAAACACAAACATTGGGTTAAGTCTTGTTAGACATACACAAGGGAAGAGAGAGAGCCATACATTCACATACAATCATCACGCACCAACATCACATAACCAACTCACGCATAGCCGTGGTTAGAACGTTCCTTAAGTCGGAAACGTTGTTACCGGATACCGTTCTCCTACGTTTACCTAATAGAGGTTAACTAGCCCTTCAAGCGCATTCGAGGTTACCGGTATCGGCACGTAAACATACAATAACAATAACGACTGTAAACTCGTTTCATGATTTATCTCATAACGTGGCAAACATACAGAAAAACACATTGGCATACAAGCCGGTGTAATCCGGTAGGACACAGGTTGCAAGAAGACCATACCTGTCACCGGAGTCCACTTATCCTGTCCATTTATGTTCCTCGAGCAATTCTCGAACAACTGTTAACATCACACGTGTTTTCATTAACATCGGGGTTTGCTTGATCATTTAATGTCAATGCTTAATTTTTCCCCGTTAACTTAGTTACATCACTTAACATTTTTAACTTGTTTTACTCTCACATTTTAATACAACTTTTAACCCACTTAGGTGTCATTAAAACTCCCCTAACATGTCCTTAACATCCTTATAACATCATTACCTACCAATCCCCATCATCACATATCATTTCTTAACCTTAAACCATGTTCTTGGTCCGACCGACCCACCGTCCGACCCACAGCTGGGTCGGTCCATTACAGAACCCTTTTACTTCCTTTGAAACTTGACCGACCGACCCATGTCCGACCCACCCTTTTGGGTCGGACCATTACCGAACACATTCCTAACATCTAACAGAGGCTCGACCGACCCAAAACTGGGTCGGACCCCTGGGTCGGTCGCCTTCTAAACTTACCCAAACTTTACCAATTCAAATTTCTCCTAAGGCCTCTTATGTTTCCTAACAACATTTGGTAACCTTATATCCACATACAACATCCACTAAACTCATCTTCTAACTCCTTAAACCTTTACTTATTTCCTTGTAAAAATTCCTTAACACTTTCAACATTTGTACTAGGTTCCTAAATGGTGTTTCTCACCTATTATAACTACTATCCCAAAACACTTTAAATCACCTTAATATATGTTTTCTTCTCAAGTAAACATTCATTCACCTTTAACACTTCCTAGTTCACCAAAACTCACTTACCACACTTAGAACTTCTCACACATTTCCCAAATTTGGCCATAGCTTCTCTTGTATATACTCACATCCAAACACTTAGGTTTTTACCTTATTTCATTCAAAACACCTAAAATCCATCAAACACATTTTTATACACAAACTTCACACATTAAGCACTACATCACAATATAGTGCATAACTTAAATTGCTTGGCACTTAGGCCCTTAAATAACATGGCTCTTAGGCCCTTAAATTGCATAACCTTAAACACTGAATTTCCCACATAAATAATGCCTTTGACCTGCAAATACATACACCAAAACTATGTTCTTTTACTAGTCTCCTTGAGAACACTTTACTAGGTCACTCACCATTGGCTCCTTAGGTATTTTATCAAGCAAATCAAGCTCATTTTCCTAAGGCATTTAAACTACATTGAGATAGTTTGTTTACCTCTTTTTCCTCACAAACTTCTTTCTTGTTTCCTTACAAAACCGGTAGGGCATTTGGTTCCTTGCCAACTACTAAACATTATACAAACAATAGAATGAGTATTCAAGCATTATGCTTCACCTCATTGTAAACCCTAGTTACACATATTGTTTTAACACATTAAGGTAATTGTTTTACCTTGGAATTGGAAGAGAACTTGAATAAGTATCAAGAGAGGACTCCTCCTAGCCCTTGGAAGATTCAAATGAAGCTAGAACAAGGCAATATAAAAGCTCCATTAATGGTGAATTTTCGGACAACAACAAAACATGGAGGGAACTTGATTTTTCTTTGAGTTTCCTTACCTTGAAGCATAGGAGAACAAGAATATGTGAAAAGATGAGCTCAAGCTCCTTCAATGGTGAATCTCCATGGCACCAAAATTGAGTTCTTAAAGATTTAAAAAGAGGGAAGTGTAGAGCTTGACCTAACTAAGACAAATATGGTCTTGGAATTTGATTTGGCCAAGGGAATCACAAGTTACAAGTGAAAGAAGATGAAGAATGAGTGTGGGCTGTTGGAAACCGATGGAGAGAGGAGGAAGAAGAAGACCACCGTGGGAAATGAAGGAAGGAATGAGAGAATGAAGATAACACTTGCTTTTGGAGATATTTGTAACTTATAAAGCAAATAGTACTTTACTTAAAGTTTTACTTTACTTATTTGATTTCTTTTACAACTTGGTGACTCACTACTACAAAAACCGGCCACCACTATGCCTAGGAGGGTATACTAGTCTTTGTTGACCAATTTAATTACTTATAACATTATATGTTACAAACTAGTTTATAAAAGTTACTATTCACAAACTAAGGCACATAGAAGTGAAATTTTTGATTTCCCACTAATATGGCCACCCAAATGTGATACTATATAGTACACATGTTAATTAAAGAGTAATGATGGACATTTAGCCATTCAAAACTCATTTACAAGACAATTTTTCAAAAACGTGCTTTAAGACTCCTTAAAGCACATTTTGTGTTTTAACTTGTTTTCAAGCTTGGTTTTCTTTAGTAATTGATTTAATATGTTCATTAACATATAAATAAGGTATAGGTATGACCATTAGGTCTTATACACATTCATCCCAAGCTTAGAGCACATTTTTGCTCATATTGACTTTAAGGTATTTTCTTATGTTTTATTTGGTTTAACTGTCCACCAAGTTTCTTAAGGACTTATTTAGCCTTATTAAATCATAATTAAATGTTATCAAGTCTTGGTAGGCTCTTTGGGTCCTAACCAAGTTCACTCATAGCTTAGAGCATGTTTTTGCTCAAACTGTGTCTTAATGCTTTATTGCATTTATTATGGTTTAAATTGTTCACTGATGTTACTAAGGCACTTTTTAGCCTTTACATACCATAATTTGATATTTAAACCACATATCAAGGTTTGGGGTATTTCAGATTGCTTATTTTCCTTGCTTATACGCTTACTATTATTGTGCATATTGCTTGCGCGCACACAGTAGTGTAGTCCCTTCTCGTTGATGAAACCTTGAGATGAAACACAACGAACTTCGTAAACAAACAAAGGAACTACATAAAGAGAAAACTCCACTTAACTATAGAGGACCTCTAATGACACCCACTATGGTGTCGAACTATCAATGATGATAATAAGCCAATACCCGTTAAGAATGAATAGGGAGACGGACCCTTTGTATCCAGGGTAAAGGCCAATAAAATAAAGAGGAATAGGGAGACAGACCCTTTGTATCTAGGGTAGAGACCAGAGCATAAAAAGGAATAGGGAGACGGACCCTTCGTATCCAGGGTAGAGACCAGAGCATTAAAAGGAATAGGGAGACGGACCCTTTGTATCCGGGGTAGAGACCAGAGCATTAAAAGGAATAGGGAGACGGACCCTTTGTATCCGGGGTAGAGACCATAGCATTAAGAGGCATAGGGAGACGGACCCTTTGTATCCGGGGCAGAGGCTAGTAACATGGAAAAGGAATAGGGAGACGGACCCTTGGTATCCGGGGCAATGGCCAGTAACATTTAAAAACAACAGTGAGAGAAAGAGCTATCCGGGAATGGAGGATTAGCTATGGACAAGATGTACTCCAAATTGTGGTGATAAGAGAATTCACTAATAACCCTTAAAGAAACAAGGAAAGATTAGCACCTACATGAGATGGTCACGGGATCTAAATTACATCCCCAGACCTGGTGCAAGGAAAGAGAAAGAAAATACACTTTAAGGGAATAAGAGGAAAGAAATGAAAACACACAACGCTCGTACGATCCCATAGTGAGGATCATGGGTATTACATACCTATGCACACGTTTTATTATGTACATGATTGCTGTTGTGATACTAGCAGCTTGTTGTGCTTGGTTGTTGTTGCTAATATGTTACTACCTTTAAGTGTGTATGATACTATGATGTACTGTGGTGTGTTTTACTGCTTTATTATAGCATGTAAATTGACTTAATAATATTCGACCAAGTAGTCGTGTGGCCCGGTAACATACGGGCTACACACGTTCATACTCAGCGTAGTTTGCTGAGTCCTTTACACCTAATTTTTTTCAGGTATTGTGCTGGATGATAACGGAGCGTAGGCGGGATGGCTACCATGGGGGTAGTCTATCAGGGCGTATCTTTTGAATTGTGTAGTATGTCTAGTGTATGGGTTGTTACTAAACCCGAGATGAAATTCTCAGATTATGATTTGGTATTTTTATTGTAGACACTCGGTAGTTTGGAAATTGTACCTTGTACCGTATATGAATTTTTGGTGGAGAACTGTTTCTAGTCATGCAGACCGTAACTTGGTGTTGGTAATGTGGTCTGTTAACCACGTGGGTGGTTGGCGTCGGTGACACCCAGATGATGTTGAGAATCCGCTGCATAGTCGTTTTGTATTAAGGCTAGGAGCTTGTTGTACTACTGGATGTTTATTTGGGGGTGTTACAGAAAGTGGTATCAGAGCGTAGTTGCGCTCTGATGACTGGAACAGAGAAATGCCGAGTATAGGAAAGCCTGAATTCGGGGAAACGGGGTAAGGGTTAGTATGTGAGGCGCGTTAGTTAGGGTTCTTCCTTAGTAACTACTGAATACCTAACAGACACTTACGCCCAACCCCTACACCCCTAATCTTCTTTAAACCCAGAGAAAGAACGCCAAAGAGGTAGAAAGCCTCCTCTAACTCGGGAAAACCCGATCGGGCATCCACTTAATGTCATAAAATCAACCCGTGAAGAAAAGACTATACCATACAAAAGACGTTGCCAAAAGAATAATACGCGTAGAGGGACCAATTTTAGTGACAACTTGGGTCGACATGCTTAGCAGTCGATAGGACCCTACCTCACAAAAAAAAGAGAGAGGACCGAAATACCTAAAAATTTATGTAATAAATAAAGCTCAAATAAGCAATTAATTAAGCTAAGGATGGTATTGAGATAAACACTGCAATTCGAACACCTGAGAGGGTAATTTAAGAAAACCTCTCATAAAACAATGAAATCAGAGAATATAATTCGGGACGTAATTACACCATAAAATTGGTACGATCTATAACGCTGAATAAAGCATGACACAATTTTACACACTAAATCTAATATTTCGGGACTCAATAATTTCCCTGCGTCTTCTTGTTTCTCTTCATTCTCTGACGTAACAAATTTTCTAAGACACCAATTACAGTTCCCTGAGAAAAATGCATTGGTAAAGGGATCATAAAAAGAACTCTCGAACCTTGTAAATAGCCATTACCATGGGGCACTAGTTACCCACCCAAACACAAATCAAACAGATAGGAAATGGCAATGAATAATGCCACTATTGCGAAATAATCCCTCCAAACACACTACATATTCAGGGACTCTAAACAGGATTTATCAAACCATATATATATACCAATGTACATACATACATACCAGAAGAGACAAGTCACCAATAAAACCCAAGGAGTAAACGGGTTCAATTAAAGAAGGCCATGATTAGTAAATCAACCATACCTAACTTGAGTTAACAATACAACTCAACGATCGAAAATAAATATTGAGACCAAGTAGCGAATGAACATACATACCCAAATGGTACAAGGATTGGAGGGAGAAGAACTCACTAGTGCAGAAAATGTTTTTTACCACGGTTATATTTCCTATATACCACGGTTAGAAACCGTGGTTTATACCCGCGTGGTATATCGGAAAATTGCAATAAACCAAGGTTGTAAACCGTCGTTTAAAACACGGATTATAAACCACGGTTCTATAAAACCGTCGTTTATTGCACGTTTTCTCGCGGGAATCAGAGGACATATACGACGGTTTGAACAAAAACCGTGGTATATAATGTCTTTCTATTGCATTTTATACGACGGTTCAGGTGTAAAACCGTGGTATATGACCCCTTTATACGACGGTTATACAACAAACCGTGGTTTAAACTCGTCGTTCCATTGTGTTTTAAACCACGGTTTTAAGTGAACCGTGGTTTTTTTTTTTTTTTTTTTAGTTTTTTTTTGTTTTTTTAGCATCTACCACATATGTTTTCCAACACAACCCAATTTACAATCGCATATACAACCTGTACAGGGCATCCAACTGGTATTGCCCTTTGATAATCAACCACACTATGACCAAACCAAGTTGCCAATTTGAATTGCAACATTGAAAACGAATTGCAAACAAACCCATTCAAAAATAAGAGAGAGTTGAACTTTACAAACTCTTTGAGAGTCTACGTTGCTTCAGCACAAACAAAAGTGTAAGTCTAACTACACTAGGATAAGATCTAAGTAACACTCAAGTAATTTTTACACCAAAACTGCGATAGATGATCTCTTACAAAGTCGAGATCCATTTTGGAATACGTGCTCACTGCTTGTGTGAAAAAAGAAACGATCTGTCCATAAAAAGAAACTGATCATCATTAGTACACAATTTTATTTCAAATGCAATAACTTTAACTAAAACTTTGATTGGTATGGTTTACCTTGTCATCATCAGCAAGCGTGTCAATATTTTGTACAATCTCGAACATGTACCGCATCACATAATAGCCACAGCTTCGTGAATCAGGCTGCTGAGGACACTGTCATCACACCATCCATGGATTACCAACTTTAGATAGATTAAAAAATTAAACGTTTAACTTTAATACAAAAATGCACAAATTAAATTATTACTTACACATATGTAATGGAAGTCCAAGATGGAGAATGGTTTCTTCGCATCAATCAAACCAAGCTTATGACCCCTGCATAAATACAGCATTTTAAAATGAAGCCATTTATTGTCAATAATCTAGGACAAGCTTAAAATAAATACAGAATGCATTAAAATTTTTGAATACTTACTCCTTCAAATATTTCTCTACAGCTATCTCTCGAAGGTCATCAGGGCCGCCCAATGGGTCTAGTATTAACAAGCATGAGGTGTCGATACACAACACCATCAACATCCAATGATTGCTGCAACAGATAAAACAAAGAATGTTTTGTAGAACAATATTTTTAATTATCACAATTAGGAAGCGAAAAATTCCAGTTATTGTGTACTTACATCTGATGATATGGGATCAGCAAATATTTGCTTCTTCTTCGCACCGCAGCACAAAATCCCTGCCTCACGTGCTGTGCACATCCTTGCGCATCCAATGCGGCCTGATTTGCTGACATCAATTGTGGGCACAAGAAAGAGATGGAAGATAATCTCTTGTTCGATATCAGTCTAGTAGTCAAACACCTAAACAACATTTTTTCATAAGATATGTTAAATAGCTTAAAAAAATGAAAGATAATTTAATAATTTAAAAGATACTTACACACAATAGGCATGAATCACAGAGATGTTAAGCAGGTCTCCCATCAAAAATTCTCTTAGATCGCTCACGGTAATCATCAGATCTCTGGGCTCGGAGGAGTGGAAAACATGCTTAGACACTTTCATGTTGAAATTGGTGACAGACTGCGGCTTCGTCATGAAAAAGTCATACAACATTTTTTGATGGGAGGTCAACATCTTCAGATACTTGGGTGTCAGAATGGGGGATCTCCTAGGAGTCATATCGAAAGGTTTGACCACTTCCTTTCTGACACTCTGACTCTCCTCATTTGATTTCACAACTTCCTTCCCCTTATCCACTTTCCTCTTCTTAACCGGTCTTAATTCCTTATCAATCTAATAGTATACAAAATTTAAATAATAAACATATCAGTCAACAGTCAAGTTAAAAACTAAACAGTAAACATGTAATTAAATAGTTTACCTTGTCACTACTGACATCAATGAGAGAATATGGCCATGGAACAACTGAAGATTTTGCTTGAACTATTTTACTCCACTGATTCCACTCCAACGGAAGGGGAGAGTCCTCATGACCTTTCACAATATCGTCTACCATCACACGAGCGTGGAGAGGTGGGATGGGCTTGAAATGTACTACAGTGTTCGGTCCGGTCTGTAAAACCCGACCGAATGCAACATGAACAGTCCCACAATCCAACACTTGAAACAAATGACATGATTTAGCCACCTACATCAACTCACAACAGTAAGCAAGCTAATAAAATTATATTGTTTTAAAAGTAATGTTAAAATAACTAAGGAGGAAAAAAGAACAAACCGAAGGTTTTGATAAGGAAATGTGTCTCTGGTAGGAGAAGAAGGTGCAGGATGATCGACCATCGGAGTATCCGCCGTCGTGTAGGAGCAGACGTCGGTGTAGGATCATCGACAGTATCCGCCGTCGTGGTAGGAGCAGACGTCGGTCTAGCAGTAGGTGCCGGTGTAGGAGACACGGCCACTATCGATGTATCCGCCGTCGCGGTAGGAGTAGACACCGGTGTAGGAGTAGGTGTCGGTGTAGGAGCATGCACCTGGCCCAATACTAAAGCCTCAAGTCTTCGCAGGCGCTCCTCGTAGGCTTGACGCTCCTCAGCGTGGCGTCTTTCCGACTCAGCGTGACGTCTCTCCGACTCCTCCAACCGGTCATGCACCCGTTCATCCACCATTCTCTCTATCATTTCAGCCTGTGGTACTCTCGATCGAGACGTAGGAAACACGTCTTTTTGGCGAACTTCCCCTCCAAGCCCCGCACTCGCCCTGGATGATCCTTTTTCCCAAGGGCCTTATTCAGTGGATCATCCTGAGACGGAGGGACCGGAACCATCTCCCATCGCTCAGTCGAGCCAGACTATTTTAAATTAACAAAAATATTAGAAATGAACTTACTAATTAGTAAACAACAACTTTTAAATATATATACTTACAATCTTGGACGCCAACTCAGCAGTCTCGCTCTGCGGGAACACATATACTCCCTCGTCATTTTTCTTCAAGCGACCCAGCATAAATGTTTGCACCCTACTTGCATCATCAACATCATCAATAACTGACTGAGTGCCGTCTTCATTAGTTTTCGTCAGTAAGCCCTCGCTCTTCCACTTCTCCAACCGCCCCGTGTATCCAGCTCGCCCCATGTAGTGCTTGTAGATATTCTTCGCCCGGTTACGTCTCGCTTGTTCTTGTTTCATCTTTACAAAATTTGTATATTTGTAAGTTATACATAATAAAAAAAATATTTGTTAAATTTTATTCCTTAAATAATTAAGAAAGAATAATTGTAAAAGTACCTTAAACTCTTCAGTCTGGCGATAGTCGTAGAATATCTTCCACTCCTCCTCCGTGATCATACCATCATACACTACCCACGCGGTGACCTCTTGGAGCCCGGTTTGTTAATCCAGCCATCTACCAACCGATGCTTGAACTGTCGCAGTGATGTCGCTAGAAGTGATTCAATCTTCGTCCGAAGCTCATCCGCGACTTTGTACTTCTTCTGCACCATCTGCCAGATGATGTCTTTGTCTGCCTTTTCTTGATCTTTCCAATCCTTATTAATCGAGCAATGGGATTTTACCATCAATCCCAAGTAGGAAGCAAACTGCTGCTTCGACCCACCACGATGTCGGAGGTACTTGTCCCAGATCAAATCGATGGGAGAATTTTTCTTCTCCTTCAACCCACGGGTCGGTCCACGTCCCTTCCGAGGGTTCTGCGAAGTAGATGCGACTGGTGGTTCTTCAGTAAGGACGTCATCGTTGATATATCCACCCCAACAGTAAGTCCTCTTCGTCCTATCGTCAGGATCCATAATCTAAAAATAATCAACAATTAACAAGGTTAATACGAACATCTACTGAATCAAATATTGAAACATGACAAAAATGAAATAATTAATATTGTCAACCAAACTTACAAAATAACATTTCATCGTTCCAATCCACAATCCTTCATTGTGGTCGGACCTTCGATATTCAAAATTAGTTACATTATCTACCTCCATCGGCAACCGAATAGGTACATCTGTTTCATCTTCACAGTCGTATTCATCCTCATCAACAATATTATCAATCCCAACTATCGATCTTTTACTCTGCATTACAATAGACCATCTGGGATTAGACTGATCACGACAGTAGAATACTTGTTTTGCCTTTGATGCAACAATAAAGGGTTCATCAGTAGGAGCCGCTGTCGTTAAATCAACTAGCTTCATACCATGATCCTCCTCACGATATCCCTGTTTGTTGTCCACCCATTTGCAACGAAATACGCAAGTTTCATAACTAGTGTAATTCAAGACCCAAATATCCTCAATAACACCATAATATTCGTTCTTCAGTGTATTACGACTTGTTCCTGTGAAAATGTCTTGTGAAGCGATAAGATGCACACCACTGTTCTGGTTTGTCGATTTACAATCTTGACGTGCAGTGTAAAAAGAAAATCCATTTACATCATATCCTTCATAAGACAACACATCGAGATTTGGACCAAGTGCCAACAACTGGATCATTTCATCCACGTTCCTTGAATCTTCATACAACACCTTCTGTCTGAACCACTTAACAAATGTTGCATTCTGCTCTTTTTTTAATTTGGCATTACTCATCGTTGGGTGTTTTGTTTTGAGGTAGGCTAGGTGTGCATCGAAATACGGTTCAACAACTTCAGAATGATTCAACACAACCAGATGTGCCTTGTTCAATGTATCAATATCAACTCTGCATAATTTTTTCCCACAGGTACCAACCCCTTTAAGCCTGCCATCATGTCTTGCTTTCGGTAATCCAATAACATCAACACCGTCTAAGTAATGAGTGCAGAAGTCAACTACTTCCTCTGTTACTGTCCCTTCAATTATGCTTCCCTCTGGACGCCGACGGTTTTTCATTTTCTTTTTAAGTATACCCATATATCTCTCAAACGGATACATGTATCGAAGGTATAACGGGCCACAATGTTTGATCTCTTTAACAAGATGAACAAGTAGATGCACCATAATATTCAAGTTCCCAAAATATTGATTTTTTCTTCCAGATGCTCTTTTCAGTGGCTTTAATTGGTGGACCGAAGTTGTTCACAACATTCTTCAACTGATTGTAAGTCTCAGCAGCAGATAGTGGTGGTCGAGCGACTGGATGATCCGTTTTTCCATCAAACTCTTTTGTCATCTTACGGTATTTGTGCCCTTTAGGGTGGAATTTCCGATGGCCCATGTACACATTTTTTCCACTGTGTTTTAACCGTATACTGCAAGTTCTATCTCCACATATAGGGCACGCTAGAGCTCATTTAATTGTGTATCCCGAGAGGTTACCGTATGCAGGGAAATCATTGATCGTACAAAATAACATAGCCCGGAGCATGAAGTTTTCCATACCATATGAATCATACACCGTCGCACCTTCATTCCACAACAATTTTAAATCGTCAATAAGTGGTTGCAAAAACACATCAATTTTGTTTCCCGATTGTTTTGGACCCGATATCAACAGAGAGAGGAGAATATGTCTGGGTTTCATACACAACCATGGCGGCAGATTGTATATTGTCAATAAAACAGGCCAAGTACTGTGTATACTGCTCAAAGTGCCATAAGGGTTCATCCCATCAGTGCATAAACCAAGTCTTAAGTTCCTTGGGTCTGTACCGAATTGAGGGTATATTCTGTCAATGTTTCTCCATTGTGGTGAATCGGCTGGATGTCTCAATTTACCATCATCCTTTCTATGGGTAGCATGCCATCGGAGGTTCTCAGCATCTTTCTGAACAGCAAACAAACGTTTGAATCAGGGAATTATCGGTAGATACCACAACACCTTCGCAGGAGAGCCCACTTTAGTGCTTATGTGGTTTTGTCACCCTTTTTTACATAGCGTGATTCCCCACATTCAGAGCAATGGTCATCCAACTCATTCTCCTTCCAATACAACATACACCCATTTGGACAAGCATGTATTTTTTTATATTCCATACCCATCAGACACATTAACTTCTTTGCCTCATAAGTTGTTGTGGGTATCACACTGTCCTTTGGTAGTACATCCTTCAGCAGTTGTAAAAGATCTGTAAAACTGACATCACTCCATCCATGTCTCGCCTTCAGATTGAATAGTTTTAGGACAACGCTCAATTTGTTTTGCTTTTGCGTATCACATCCACTGTACAACGGTTCCTTTGATGCTTGCATCAGATTTTCAAATGTTTTGGGTTTGTTGGAAAATGTTGTTTAACATCTTCCATCATCGCATTAAGGTCCTCCTGATCATCTGAATCACTAACTAGTGAATCATCTTGAGTATCCCCAAAATCCTGTGAAGCATCCATTTCTGATTGTTCTGCAACGACGTTATCAGCACATTCAAACACTTGTACTGAATGTTGACCATGCAGTATTGTTATGGCTTCATAATCTTCTGTAAACCCTCTGCGAATCAGATGATCCTTAATCTTGTCCACACCTCGGTATTTGAAGTCGTTCTTGCAATCGACACAAGGACATCGAATATATCCCTTATCCCTTGGTTTCAGATTGTCAACAAGGACTTTGCAAAATTTATTGACCCCTTCTAGGTACTTGATGTCCAATCTGTCACTGTACATCACTGAGCGCTCCATCTCCTTTTTCAACACACACCAGATGTCGTGAACTCGTTCCATTGATCTCCTCTTTTTTTATTTACAGATTTAACAACCTAAACCTATCCAATCACCTTCGATCTCACATAGGAACAAGTTAATAATATACAGTAGTTCAGTGATAATTTCGGCAGCATTACCCTACAGTTCTCCTAGTGTAGATATATATATATGAATCGTTTCAATTCACATATATATATGTACACTAGAAGAACACTAGGGTAATGCTGCTGAAATTATCACTGAACTACTGTATATATTAACTCATTCACAACCTAGATGGTGAGATCAAAGGCCATTGGACAGTCCCAACAGGGACTATCTAAGACATACCTCTATCAGGTAAATCTCAGACAGGTAATTCTATGTTTGAATTGATTTTCCATTGTTTAATAGAAAAACAAAATAAATTGAAACATTTTAAATACCAACATGATGAGTACTGGATGGTCAGCTAGCGCGAACACACAGAAGAAGAGAGAAGGCAAATGCTCTTGCGCGTAGTATATAACACTATTCAATGAAATTAGAATAAGGTTTTAATTTATAAAAAACTTGAATAATTGAACATATTAAACAAACGAACATAGCTTAAATTCTGGAAAAAATTTGGCATGACCTTTGCGTATTTTTAGACACTCCACATTTTTTAAGGCAGAAACAAACATAGCAGCAACATTAACTCTCGGCAAACCATACGAATTATTATCAGACAGACAAGTATGCATATAGTAAATGTATGTATATATATATATATATATATATATATATATATATATATATATATATATGATCAATGAACAAAAACATCCACCCCATTTCAACCCCATCACATTTCAACCACACTATGCAAATACATATTCTAATGATTGCAGAATACAAGTAGAATTTAGTATAACGTCTATTTGTGACAATATTATATATATATATTATATATATATGTACATATATATACATTTATATAGTATTTGTTTCTAAAATTATAATCAGAAATGCAAGTGATTTACCGTGGGTTCTGATCAGGCAAACCGGTGGCAGAGGTTGACAGCAGCAGATAGTGCGACAAGTAGACAATCCGACTGTGAATGAAATTAGAATACAAGGTTTTAATTTGAAAAATATATGAATAATTGAACTAATTAACAAACAAATATATTTTGAATAAACCATAACATTTTTAAAAAACTAACCTAATGATGAATAAGGATGATCAAGTCACAAATGGGAAGGAAGAGGGATTGTTCAACCGTAGAAACACCTATTCAATAAAATTAAAATAAGGTTAAATTCTGGAAAAAATTTGGCATGACCTTTGCGTATTTTTATATACTTCACATTTTTTTAAGGCAGAAACAAACATAGTACCAACATCAGAAAGACTACTACGAAAACCATTTCATTTTCCCCTGCATAAACAAACATTTAAGAGAACTGTAGAGAATTGAAATACCCCAAACCTAGTCATGTTGTTTAAAGGGTGTAATAAGACTAAAAAGAGTCTTAGAAACATTAGTAAACAAATTTAAACTAAAGAAAACACAAAATGTGCTCTAAAGTCAATAAGAGCCAAAATGTGCTATAAGCTTGGGATAAACTTGGGTAAGACCAAATGAGCTTACCAAGACCTCATTTATACACTAATGAACATATTAAACCAATTACCAAAGAAAACCAAGCTTGAAAACAAGTTAAAACACAAAATGTGCTTTAAGAAGTCTTAAAGCACATTTTTGAAAAATTGTCTTGTAAATGAGTTTTGAGTGGCTAAATGTCCATCATTACTCTTAAATATATATGTGTACTATATAGTATCACATTTGGGTGGCTATATTAATGGGAAATCAAAAATTTCACTTCTAAGTGCCTTGTTTAGGTGAATAGTGATTTTTATAAGCTAGTTTATAACATATGTTAGATTAAGTAATTAAATTGACAAACAAAGACTAAAATACCCTCATACTAATAAAGGGGGCCATTTTTTCTAAGTGTGGTGACTCACCACTCTCTAGTTAATGTAATAAGTAAGTAAAGCAAACTAATTAAAACTACTTTTTACTTTATAAGCATAAATATCTCTTAAAAGCAAATTCTATCTCATTCTCTCTTTTCCTTCCTTCATTTCCCACGGTCACAATCTTCTTCTCCCTTCCTTCTTGCTGTTCTTCCACGGTAATACACACCACCTCCATTAAAACCCTTCTTTGACCTCTTGTAAAATCTTACTCACTTGTTCAAATCAAAAACAAACACCACCAATCTCTTCCTCTCATCAAGCTCTTCATTCCTATCTTCTCAAAACTCCAAGAGCCCCATTTCGGTGCCAAAGTGTTCCACCATTGAAGGAGCTTGAGCTTGTATTTTGACTTATTATTACTCTCCTTTGCTTCTAGGTAAGGAATCTCAAAGAAAAATCATGTTTCCTCCATGTTCTTACCTTGACCGAGAATACACATTGATATAGCTCTTTGTGTGACTTTGTTCTAGCTTCATTTCAACTCTTCATGGACTAGGTGGAGTCCTCTCTTGTTATATTCAAACTCTCTTCAAAGACCAAGGTAAAACAACTACATTAATGTTTTTGAAACAATGTAAAATTAGGGTTTATAATGAGATGAAGCTTATAGCTTGAATACTCATATAATGTTTGTATATTGTTTAGAACTTGACAAGGAATCAAATACCCTACCGGTCTTGTAGTGAAACAAGAAAGGAATTGTTTGGAAAAGAGGTAAATCTACTAACCTTATGTTGTTTAATGCCTTAGGAGAAATGAGCTCATAAATGCTTATTAAAACTACCTAAAGAGCAAATGGTAAATGACCTAGTAAATGTTCTCAAGGAGACTAGTAAAATAACATATGTCTTGTTGTATGTAATCGCAGGTTAAAGGCATATATATTGTGGAAATTCAGTGTTTATGATTAAAGCACTTTAAGGGCCTAAGAGCCATGCATTTTAAGGGCCTAAGTGCCATGCAATTCAATTATGTACTATATTGTGATGTAGTGTGAATTTGGTGAAGTTGTGTAAGAAAGTGTTCTTGGTGTTCTTAGTGTTCTGGGATGTTTAATGATGAAAATAATGTGCTAAGGTGTAACAAAATACTAGGAGAACTTATGTCGAAATTTAGGAAATGCATAAGGAGTTCAAGATGTTGTAAAGGAATTTTGATGAACTAGGAAGTGTTCTAGGGTGTAATAAGGACTTAGACTTGATCTTGAGGTTCTAGCAAGTACCAAAGCCACTTTGGGACTTAGGTAAATACTTAGGCAAACTTTGGTAATAAGAGAAAGTGTAAACTTGGAAAAGAATTTTCAAGATGGATATAAGGAATTAGTTGTGAGAAATGATGCTTGGGAGATGATGTTGAAATAAGGAGAAAGCATTTTGGGATAGTAGTAATTTTAGGGATGAAACACCACTTGAAAAACTAGAAGAAAACATTGTAAGTGTTAGAAATTTTGTGAAGAAATGGGTAAAGGCTTAAGGAATAGATAATGAGTTCTATGAGTGTTTAAGGATGCCTTAAGGTGTGTTGAAGTGCCCAAATAAGGTTAGGGGGTACTAGGTTGTATGGGGTGAAGTTTGGAGTTAAATGTAAAAGGAAAACAAAGATTTGGGGCAGACCGGACTTGCGACCGACTTGCAAGTTCGGTCGGGCCCAGTTTACCCTGCGAGAATTAGCTTCTGGAATGGACCGACCTTGGGGACGGACTTGCAAGGTCGGTCGGGCTTGTATTTTGTGTACGGATTGAGTTACTGGAATCGACCGGACATAGGACCGGACTTGGCAAGTCCGGTCGGGCTAAATTTCCAAAGGGAAGAAACTCTCGGGGAATAGACCGAGCTTGCGACCGGACTTACAAGGTCGGTCGGAGTAGAAAATTTTGTCGGAAATATGTTCTGGAATCGACCAGACTTGGACAAGTCCGGTCGGCAAGGTCGGTCGGACCTTAACTTGTAAAAAAAAAAACAGAAAAGAATGTGACTTATGTAGTTAACCCTAGGGTGTATAATGAAGATACCTAGGGTAGAATAGACCTAAAACATGTCATACAATCATGTTAAATACTTAGTAAGTTTGAAGTAAAATAAATAATTAACCGACGTTACTAATGTGTTTAGGATTCTCGCAAGGTGGAAATCAGTCGAGGCAAGGACCAAGGTATGGTTTTCTTGCAGTCTGTTGCCTACCGGTTTACACCGGCTTGTGTGTTGTTTGTTTTTTCTGTGTGTTTATGACTTTGTAAGATTAAACCATGTAAAGAGTTTACAGTTGTTAAATATTATTATGTTGTTAAGTATGACTCTCTCTTCCCTTGCGTGTGTCTAACAAGACTTGACCTATTTATTGTGGATTGTTTGTTGAGTTCAATGATGAACTACTAACAAGGGCTAACGGGGGAAGTGAGGAGTCCGGTCTGTTCCGGCCACGCGTGTGAGTATGGGAGTCGATGTCATAACCGGTTCGATTCTCTCTGTATGTTATGGTTAAGTTTCCAATTTGGTTTCTAACCTTTCCCTTTAGCTTAACCAAGGCTATTTTACTGACTCACGTCGGGCCACAGGGGCATACTATGTGTTATTTCGGTGTGCTTGGATCACTATATCCGAGGCACCTTGTGTTAAGTTAACCGTTCAATCTAACCGGACGGTAACTGTAACACCCCTACAACGCTCCTATCATCTACCGAAATCGCAGCGGAAATAACCAGCCAAATAATAACTAACGCTTTGGTGTTACAACGCCGTTAACCACCCACGTGGTTAACTAGGCAGAATAAATACAAGAGTATCGGTCTGATGATCAGACTCCCGAGCATAGTATCTAACATCCATATATAAACATAACCAACCCTACCGAGTATTTAATTTACAACACACCTACAAGCCATAATCATCCATCACTGTTTAACAACAGTACCAAAATGTAATGCCTCGGGTGCACAGGCACATCCCGGGGCTTAACAACCAACATATCCAAAAGTACATCAACAACCTAGGACCTAGAGCCACTCTGCCTCTTCGATCCTCATCCTGCAATAAAAATATGGAGCCCCCGAGGGGGTCAGCACCTTTGCTGGTATGGCTAACGCGCAGCCCATCGACTACCGGGATACGCGCAACCAATTGTCATAATAACATGGCATTCATTTTAGAACATCCAACATATACATACATACCATAGCATAGCAAGGGAAATTGCATAGCATCACAACATCAATACATAACACCATAAACTCGGTTCTCACAAGGAACCTTCCACCATAGTTAGTATACCATGAGAGCCTAGGGATTTTTACCAATCCCATGTTAAGCTCGTTACCATCCTCGTTACCGTCCGGTTATGTAGAAAGGTTAACTTATACCAAAGGTGTGTCGGATATAGTAATCCCAAGCGCACCGAAATAACATATGTATGCCCCTATGGCCCGACGTGAGTCAGTAACTAGCTTTGGATAAGCTAGGGGAAGGTAGAAACCAAATTGGAATACCACCTATACATACACCAAGAGTGCCGAACCGGATATGATATCGACCCCCATCCATCACACGCGTGGCCGGAACAACCGGACTCCTCACTCCCCCGGTTATCACTTGTTAGTGATCACACAATGTTTTGTTAAGTCACATACAAGCAAACATTTAGGTCTTGTTAGACAACCAAGGGAAAGGAGTTATAACCTTACAACATCATAATGTATAACAACTGTAAACTCTTTTCATGCCTTAATCTTATAAGGTCGTAACACACAGAAAAGCAAACAACACCCAAGCCGGTGTAAACCGGTAGGCAACAGACTGCAAGAAAAACCATACCTTGGTCCTTGCCTTGTTTCGTTTCCACCTTGAGAGAATCCTAAACACATTAGTAATGTCGGTTAATTATTATTTAACTTCACACTTACTAAGTATTCAACATGATTGTATGACATGTTTTAATGTCTACCTCACCCTAGGTTACCTTCATTATACACCCTAGGGTTAACTACATAAGTCACATTCTTTTCTGTTTTTTTTTTACAAGTTTAGGTCCGACCGGACTTGCCGACCGGACTTGTCCATGTCCGGTCGATTCCAGAGAGTTTCTCCCCTTCGGAAATTCAGCCCGACCGGACTTGCCAAGTCCGGTCCTATGTCCGGTCGATTCCAGTAACTCAATCCGTACAAAATTTACAAGCCCGACCGACCTTGCAAGTCCGGTCCCAAGGTCGGTCCATTCCAGAAGCCAATTCTCGCAGGGTAAACAGGTCCCGACCGAGCTTGCAAGTCGGTCGCAAGTCCGGTCGGCCCCAAATCTATGTTTTCCTTTTACATTCAACTCCAAACTTCACCCCATATAACCTAGTACTCCCTAACCTCACTTGGGCACTTTAAACACAACTTAAGACACCCTTAACACTCATAAAACTCATTTTCTAATTCCTTAAGCCTTTACTTATTCCTTCACAAAATTCCTAACACTTACAATATTTTCTCCTAGTTTTTCAAGTGGTGTTTCACACCTAAGATGACTACTATACCAAAAGCTTCCTCCTTATTTTAACATCATCTCCCAAGCATCATCTCTCACAACTAATTCCTTATATCCTTCTTAAAACTCTTTTCCTAGTGTACACTTCTCCTTATTTTACCAAAGTTTGCCTAGGTATTTACCTAAGTCCCAAAGTGACTTTGGTACTTACTAAATCTCAAGATCATGCCTAAGTCCTTATTACACTCTAGAGTACTTCCTAGTTCATCAAAATTCCTTTAAAACATCATGAACTCCTTATTCATTTCCTACATTTTCTAACTCACCAAACCTTATGTAAACACTTAGAACTTCTTGCTTCTTACCTAAATTTTGACATGGATTCCCCTAGAACATTACTAAGCCAAAACACTTTGTTTTCTCCATTAAACACACAAGAACATCTAGAATCACCAAAAACACTCTCATACACAACTTCACCAAATTTACACTACATCACAATATAGTGCATAATTTAAATTGCATGGCACTTAGGCCCTTAAAATGCATGGCTCTTAGGCCCTTAAGGTGCTTAAATCATAAACACTGAATTTCCACAAATATATGCCTTTAACCTGCAAATACACTCAACACACACATATGCCCTTTACTAGTCTCTTGAGAACACTTTACTAAGTCATTCACCATTTGCTCTTTAGGTAGTTTAAATAAGCATTTATAAGCTCATTTCTCCTAAGGCATTAAACAACATTAAGTTAGTAGATTTACCTCTTTTTCCAAAATACTCCTTGATTCCTTACAAAACCGTATGATAATTTGATTCCTTGTCAAGTTCTAGACAATATACAAACACCATAATGAGTATTCAAGCTTTGAGCTTCATCTCATTGTAAACCCTAATTTGACATTGTTTCAAAAACATTAATGTAGTTGTTTTACCTTGATCTTTGGAGAGAGTTTGAATATATAACAAGAGAGGACTCCACCTAGTCCATGAAGAGTTGAAATGAAGCTAGAACAAAGTCACACAAAGAGCTATATCAATGTGTATTTTCGGTCAAGGTAAAAACATGGAGGAAACATGATTTTTCTTTGAGATTCCTTACCTAGAAGCAAAGGAGATCAACAATATGTCAAAATACAAGCTCAAGCTCCTTCAATGGTGGAACACCTTGGCACCGAAATGGAGCTCTTGGAGTTTTGAGAAGATAGGAATGAAGAGCTTGATGAGAGGAAGAGATTGGTGGTATTTGTTTTTGATTTGGACAAGTGAGCTTGATTTAGCAAGAGGTCAAAGGTGGAGCTCTAATGGAGGTAGTAGTATTACCGTGGAAGAACAGCTAGAAGGAAGGGAGAAGAAGATTGTGACCGTGGGAAATGAAGGAAAAAAGAGAGAATGAGATAGAATTTGCTTTTAAGAGATATTTATACTTATAAAGTAAAAAGTAAGTTTATTTACTTATTTTACTTACTTAATACATTAATAAGAGAGTGGTGAGTCACCACACTTAGGAAAACGGCCCCCTTATTAATATGAGGGTATTATAGTCATTTGTCAATTTAATTACTTATACAACATATGTTACAAAATAGCTTATAAAAATCACTATTCACCTAAACAAGGCACTTAGAAGTGAAATTTTTGATTTCCCATTAATATAGCCACCCAAATGTGATACTATATAGTACACATATATATTTAAGAGATGATGGACATTTAGCCACTCAAAACTCATTTACAAGACAATTTTTCAAAAACGTGCTTTAAGACTTCTTAAGGCACATTTTGTGTTTTAACTTGTTTTCAAGCTTGGTTTTCTTTGGTAATTGGTTTAATATGTTCATTAGTATAAATGAGGTCTTGGTAAGCTCATTAGGTCTTACTCAAGTTTATCCCAAGCTTAGAGCACATTTTGGCTCTTATTGACTTTAAAGCACATTTGTGTTTCCTTTTGTTTAAATTTGTTTACTAAGGTTTCTAAGACTCTTTTTAGTCTTAATAAATCATGTTTTAATGTTTAACCAACATACCAAGGTTTGGGGTATTTCAATCTACCCCCCTTAAAAGAACTTTGTCCCCAAAGTTCATACTTCCCACATATCTTACTATTAGAACACGGGAAACATCTTATATCACCACACTTCCAAAACATCATTACCAACACAACCATCATACTTACACCACAACGGACTCGAGGTCCACCACATAACCATCATACTTACATCACAACGGACTCGAGGTCCAACCACATAATACCATTCAGACACCACGGTCTGTAACATAACATAGACAATGTATTATACATGTCGTACCCAACCATAACGAAACGGCTCTACCCCCCTTAAAAGGGGTACGCCCCGTACCCTATACATATGAACACTAAGAAGCAAACAATGACGGGTGCTTCGCCTTCATCTTTTCTTCCAGCCCAAGTGGCCTCCTCAACGTCCTGGTTAGACCAGAGGACCTTCACCAGTCTCACGAACTTATGGCGAGTGTCTCGAGTCTTAGTATCCAGAATCCGTACCGGAGTCTCCACTGATCGCATGGTTGGCTCTAAGGTTAGCCTTTCCGGCTGAAGCACATGAGACGGATGAGACATACTTCTTCAACTGGGACACATGAAAAAACATGTACCTTGCCAGCTCGGCGGGTAAATCAAGTCTATAAGCTACCGGGCCGATCCGCTCCGTCACAACATAAGGACCACATATTTCGGGCTCAACTTGCCCTTCTGGCCAAAACGAAATACTCCTTCATGGGGACACTCTCAAAAATACCTGATCGCCCACGGCGAACTCCAGGTCACGTCGGCGCACATCTGCGTACGACTTCTGTCTATCCTGAGCTGCTTTCATATTAGCCCTGATCTGGCGAACTTCTGCCTGAACTTGCTCAAGATACTCTGGTCCTATAATGACCGTCTCACTCGACTCATCCCAGCATAATGGCGTGCGGCATGGTCTACCGTACAATGCCTGGAAGGGAGACATCTTGATCGACCATGTAACTGTTGTTGTAACTAAACTCGATCAGATGTAACTTATCAATCCAGCTGGTCTGAAAGTCAAGTGCACATGCACGTAGCATATCCTCAAGTGTCTGGATGGTGTGCTCACTCTGACCATCTGTCTGTGGGTGAAAGGCTGTGCTCAATTTCAGTTCAGTACCAAGTGCCTCTCGTGTAGACTTCCAATATCTGGATAGGAATCTGGTATCTCTGTCAGATACTATCGTTTTCGGAACCATGATGTCTTACAATCTCTTGTCGAAGAGTTCTGCCAAGCTTAGCCACTTCCAGGTGTCCTTCATCGGTATGAATCGAGACACCTTGGTCAGTCGGTCTACCACAACCCAAATCATATTAGACTCCCCTTGTAGCGGAAGCCCTACCACGAAGTCCATAGATATGTCATGGAACTTCCACTCCGGCACTGGCATTGGCTGCACCATACCACCAGGCCGTCGGTGCTCAAACTTGACCTTCTGACAAGTGAGACACCTCAACACATAGTCATTCACATCCTTTTTCATTCCAGCCCACCAGAAATATCTTTTCATACCTTTATACATCTTTGAAGCTCCGGGGTGAATCGAAGTAGTAGAACAGTGGGATTCACTCAATATGCGCTCCTTCAGCTCAGCGCTACTCCTAGGTATACACAATCTGCCATTAAGCCTAATCAGGTCATCATCGTGGAGTCTGAAGTCGTACTTCTGACCCTCGAATGAGCCATCAATAAGCTTCTGTCTAATCTCCATATGTACTGATCCGTCATCTGAGCACTCCGCACCTCTTCAACCAAGCCAGTATGAGAGACTAGCGAATGGAGAGAGTGTGCTCGGCGACTCAATGCGTCAGCTACCACATTTGCCTTACCCTCCTTGTACTGTAAATCGATGTCATAATCATTTAAGAATTCAACCCACCTTCTTTGTCTCATGTTCAACTCTTTCTGAGTGAACAAGTATTTAAACTCTTGTGGTCAAAATAATCGTCACACTTACCCCATATAAATGATGTCGCCATATCTTCAGTGCGAAGACAATGGCCCCCAATTCTAATCGTGGGTAGGGTAGTTCTCCTCATGCTTCTTCAGCTGTCGGGAGGCGTAAGCCACGACCCGTGTTGCATCAACACACAACCCATACCCCTGCCTGATGCATCGCAATAGACCTCAAAACCATCTGGACCGTCTGGTAATGTCAGAACCGGTGCAGATGTCAGAGCATCCTTGAGACTCGTGAAAGCTCTCTCACAGTCGACTGTCCACTCGAATGGTGCATCCTTTTTCATCAAGGAAGTCATCGGCTTCGAGACACTGGAGAAGTCCTTCACAAATCTCCTATAGTAACCTGCCAGACCGAGGAAGCTCCTGATGTCGGTAACTGTCTTCAGCCTAGGCCAGGTGCGCACTGCATCTATCTTTGCCGGATCAACAGCGATCCCGGCCTCAGAAATCACATGTCCAAGGAATGATACTTGGTTCAACCAAAATTCACACTTAGAAAATTTAGCATACAGCTGATTCTTTCTCAATGTCTGCAATACATCTCTCAGGTGGCTTCATGCTCACCTCTCGATTTCGAATACACAAGTATGTCATCGATGAAGACTACCACTGATTTGTCCAACTGATCTTGGAACAAACGGTTCATTAAGTCCATGAACTTGCTGGTGCATTTGACAAGCCAAACGGCATAACTGTGAAATAATGCCCATACCTAGTTCTGAATGCGGTCTTTTCGATATCATGTCACGGATGGCAATCTGGTGGTATCCGGAACGTAGGTCTATCTTGGAGAATACTGATGCTCCCCTCAGCTGATCAAATAGATCGTCGATGCGTGGTAAGGGGTAACGGTTCTTCACCGTAACAGCATTCAGCTCCCGATAATCAATACATAGGCGGAGGCTACCGTCCTTCTTCTTCACGAAGAGGACCGGCGCTCCCCATGGTGAAACACTAGGGCGGATAAAGCCCTTGTCGAGTAGGTCTCTCAGCTGCTCCTTGAGCTCTGTCATTTCTGCTGGAGCCATACGGTAAGGTGCTTTCGCAATGGGTCCGGTGCCCGGAACTAGATCAATCTCAAACTCAACCTCTCGTGCTGGCGGCATGCCCGGCAGTTCCTTAGGAAATACATCAGGAAACTCCGACACTACCGGCACATCTGGGCTAAACTCAGGGTCTCTCTCTATGTCTTGGACATAGCAGAGGTATACATCATTTCCCCGTCGTATCTCACGATACATGGCCATGGCGGTGATGATCTGTGTCGAAGGCTCCCTGGGCCTCTGGCGGTATGATATAGTAACCCCAGATGGACTCCTAAGAAGCAGTCGATGCTCGGCACATAGGATTCTACCCTTGAACCGCTCCAACCAGTTCATCCCGACAATCACATCAAAACCTAGTCCGTCGAACTCTATCTAGTCGATCGGAAACTCCTCATCCCTGATTCGAACAATAGCATCTCGGTAGTAGCGGGTACATCTGATCCGCTCTTTCGACGGGAGAGTGACCAAAGTCTGGCATCTCTTCACCGTCTAACCCCAGCCTCTTCGCAAATGATAGCGAAATGAAGTGTGTGAGGCTCCAGAGTCGAACAAGATCGATGCATCCACGCCATTCACTGGAAAGGTACCGGTGAGGATTGTGCCGCTCTTGCCGGCTTCTGCCTTATTGCAGACACAGTATACCTCCCGTTCCGAGTGCACAGCCTAATTCATTGGCAAACTAATAAGTATTGGGTAACAACACGGTTTATATGCTTCAAACAACTCCACTTTATCATTAACACACTCTTTTTACAACATTCATTGGCTTATACTGTCGCCATGATTCACACTTACAACATCCTTAATACATACGGGTTTATCACATCAACAATTGTACAAAGCTTAAAACTGTCTGAAGGTCAAATTTAAATGTCGGGTTTCATGTGTGTGGCATTGATCACTGCCGACGGTGCGGTATTAGTTTGATCTTCCTGATGCCGTGGTATAGCATCCTTGATTGTCCACCCATGATTAGTACATCTCCCGATTTCAGCAGTAGCTTCTTGCGAGAGGTCAGCACGCTTCTGCTCGCCATATACAAACACTGCGGTATCACCAATGGACCAAGACACCACGGGTACTCCCTTACTTAGAGACTCGGGTGACTCGTCCTGTCTTGGTGTATACCTAACCGTCCACCTTTCTGGTAGAAGTTCACAATGCATAGATCTGCTTTCACACTTGGAATTGATTCCGTTTCAACTTGCTGAGCAATTCCCACGGCGTGGTTAACGACCGCGTGGAACTCCTCTGGTATACTTGCTACTGTTGCTCCATCTTCAGCTCGACTTCTTGATATGACTTGGTGTAAGGGTTCCAGTCCTTACCCATGCACATCATCTTCAATTGCATCCTTGCTCCGTTCGGGTATTCGGGTGTGTAGAACCCTCCTGGTTTTGCTCCGAGTTCGTCGCATCGTCTGATGATATGGATTTGTGCTTCCGGTGTCAGGTATCCATTTAAAGTATCATACCTGGCTGGATAACCTGACATTGCTCCAATGGAAAGTCGGTGATGTTGATGGCGGTTTCTTCAGGGTTTGGTGGGGCGGGATTGGATAGCAGATATTGAAGGTTCCTAAGTTTCAAATTGCCTAATTTTAGGTGTTTTCCACATTATATTCTAACTTTACTTATATGTTTATACCCTTAGACTTGCTAACACTCATGCATGAAATGCGGTAAGCAATCACTTTTTCATTATCAGTTTAGGCGGTACCTGGTCTCGAAGAGGATCCTGGTGCCTCAGACCGGTCCACCACATTCAGGGTGGCCTTGCCGGACCCCGTAGCCTTCCCCTTCTGGGATTCAGTGTACTTCTTGTCAGAAGTCTGAGTAATCGCCTTCGGGCCTTCAGTGGTCGTGGTAGTTACCCTTCCACTGCCCCTTTGGCTTGTAGTTCTGCGTTGGGGTTCGTCCAACACTCAAACTCACGGTGCCCCATCTTCTGGCAGTGACGGCACCTCACATCATTCCCCTTGCAGTCTTTGCCGGGGTGGTCTCCATTGCACCACTTACAGTAAAAGTGGCGCTCCGGTCCAGAACCGCGCTAGCTGCTATAACAACACACAATCAATACTCACTTTCCATCTAACAAACACCTCAACTAGATACACATGGTTAAGTAATTACCCTTAGGGGGTAGGAGCGTAGAGGCTTCGCCGCATACGCATACGTGAGCTTCAGTGGCTCATCAGCTGTGGTGGTCTGGGCTTGGCCCTTGTCACCCTGGTATGGCCCTTCTGGGGCTGAGGGTAGGGTTTCTTTTCTTCCTCCCCATACCCTTGCTGACTCTGGTCGTTGGTGGCCTTGCGCTTGTGCGCATTCTCCTCGTCCCTCAGACGGACGGTAATTTAACCTTAGCAGCGGCATGATAGCACTCCTGAATTTTAGGATGTCAGTCATGCCCCGCAAAACAACTTACCAACTCACATTAACATTCACTCATGGTATAAATTGATTCACAATAAGGTACTCTAATTACTGCAAGGTAGTATACTCAGCTGGCCCCATCCCATAGCGGAGACGGTGGCTAAGACCATTGTAGAACCGGTTCACCAACACTCGGTTCGAATACCCAAGGCTGGTAACAGGTGGATAAGGCCGGTGAATGCTGTGTAGTAGTCATCAACCGACATCTTATCTTGCCTCAGACTATCAAGCTCGAGGCGCTTGGCCTCCTGCACGTGCACCGGGTAGTACTTGGCTCGCAGTAGAGCCGTGTACTCCCTCCAACCAAATTCAGGATCAGCCATCCTGTCCTCCTTCACCAACTTCCACCAACTCTGCGCCGTACCCTTCAAGTAGTAGGCGGCAAGACGGACCTTAGCTTCAGCAGGTACTGCCAAGGTCTCGTAGGCGGTCTCCAGTTCGGAGATGTACGCCTCCAGTTTCGAGGATCAGTCTCCCCATTGAATGATGGCGGTCTAAGATCAGCCAACGCCTTGACCCAATTGGTCTCTCGTGGCGGTGGTGGTGGTGGCTGAACTCCGGGCTGTTGCCCTTGCTGAATAGCAGCAACCAGATCGGGTACCAACTGGGCTACGGCGGCTGCAACTGCCTCAGCCATAGTCTGTGCCGCAGTATCATCGCCCTGGTTACCCAAATCTCAGTACCGCCCGCGGCCTCTCCCGTGGTCTACCTGCATCTGAATTATATGAACATTTCATTAGCATTATGCTTGCACACTTATCGGTCCAATGGTTATAGCATATTCCGACAACCAGGTAATTCCACACTTAGTTAGTGGTTAACCTTTCCAAATCTGTCCACTTAGGTAACTGTAGCTAGGTTTCCTAACTCGGTATATCCTAAGCTCGGTATTCTAGTCATCAGAGCGATACTTCGCTCTGATACCACTTTTGTAACACCCCTACAACGCTATCATCTACCGAAATCGCAGCGGAAATAACCAGCCAAATAAAAACTAACGCTTTGGTGTTACAACGCCGTTAACCACCAACCCATGGTTAACTAGGCAGAATAAATAAGAGTATCGGTCTGATGATCAGACTCCGAGCATAGTATCTAACTCCATATATAAACATAACAACCTACCGAGTTATTAATTTACAACAACTACAAGCCTAATCATCCATCACTGTTACAACAGTACCAAAATGTAATGCCTCGGGTGCACAGGCGCATCGGGCTTAACAACCAACATATCCAAAAGTACATCAAAACCTAGGACTAGAGCCACTCTGCTCTTCGATCCTCATCCTGCAATAAAAATATGGAGCCCCCGAGGGGGTCAGCACCTTTGCTGGTATGGCTAACGCAGCCACGACTACCGGTGATACGCGCAACCAATTGTAATAATAACATGGCATTCATTTTAGAACCAAATATATACATACCATAGCATAGCAAGGGAAATTGCATAGCATCACAACATCAATACATAACACCATAAACTCGGTTCTCACAAGGAACCCTCACCATAGTTAGTATACCATATGAGCCTAGAGATTTTTACCAATCCCATGTTAAGCTCGTTACCATCCTCGTTACCGTCCGGTTATGTAGAACGGTTAACTTATACCAAAGGTGTGTCGGATATAGTAATCCCAAGCACACCGAAATAACATACGTATGCCCCTATGGCCCGACGTGAGTCAGTAACTAGCTTTGGATAAGCTAAGGGAAGGTAGAAACCAAATTGGAATACCACCTATACATACACCAAGAGAGCCGAACGGATATGATATCGACCCCCATCCATCACACGCGTGGCCGGAACAAACCGGACTCCTCACTCCCCGATTAGCACTTGTTAGTGATCACACAATATTTTGTTAAGTCACATACAAGCAAACATTTAGGTCTTGTTAGACAATCAAGGGAAAGGAGTCATAACCTCACCATCATAACGTATAACAACTGTAAACTCTTTCATGCCTTAATCTTATAAGGTCGTAAACAGAAAAAGCAATCAACATCCAAGCCGGTGTAAACCGGTAGGCAACAGACTGCAAGAAAACCATACCTTGGTCCTTGCCTGTTTCGTTTCCACCTTGAGAGAATCCTATACACATTAGTAATGTCGGTTAATTATTTATTTAACTTCACACTTACTAAGTATTCAACATGATTGTATGACATGTTTTAATGTCTACCTCACCCTAGGTTACCTTCATTATACACCCTAGGGTTAACTACATAAGTCACATTCTTTTCTGTTTTTTTTTTTACAAGTTTAGGTCCGACCGGACTTGCCGACCGGACTTGTCCATGTCCGGTCGATTCCAGAGAGTTTCTCCCCTTCGGAAATTCAGCCCGACCGGACTTGCCAAGTCCGGTCCTATGTCCGGTCGATTCCAGTAACTCAATCCGTACCAAATTTACAAGCCCGACCGACCTTGCAAGTCCGGTCCCAAGGTCGGTCCATTCCAGAAGCCAATTCTCGCAGGGTAAACAGGTCCCGACCGAGCTTGCAAGTCCGGTCGCAAGTCCGGTCGGCCCCAAATCTATGTTTTCCTTTTTACATTCAACTCCAAACTTCACCCCATATAACCTAGTACTCCCTAACCTCACTTGGGCACTTTAAACACAACTTAAGACACCCTTAACACTCATAAAACTCATTTTCTAATTCCTTAAGCCTTTACTTATTCTTCACAAAATTCCTAACACTTACAATATTTTCTCCTAGTTTTCAAATGGTGTTTCACACCTAAGATGACTACTATACCAAAAGCTTCCTCCTTATTTTAACATCATCTCCCAAGCATCATCTCTCCACTAATTACTTATATCCTTCTTGAAACTCTTTTCCTAGTGTACACTTCTCCTCATTTTACCAAAGTTTGCCTAGGTATTTACCTAAGTCCCAAAGTGACTTTGGTACTACTAAATCTCAAGATCATGCCTAAGTCCTTATTACACTCTAGAGTACTTCCTAGTTCATCAAAATTCCTTTAAAACATCATGAACTCCTTATTATTTCCTACATTTTCTAACTCACCAAACCTTATGTAAACACTTAGAACTTCTTGCTTCTTACCTAAATTTTGACATGGATTCCCCTAGAACATTACTAAGCCAAAACATTTGTTTTCTCCATTAAACACACAAGAACATCTAGAATCACCAAACACACTCTCATACACAACTTCACCAAATTTACACTATATCACAATACAGTGCATAATTTAAATTGCATGGCACTTAGGCCCTTAAAATGCATGGCTCTTAGGCCCTTAAGGTGCTTAAATCATAAACACTGAATTTCCACAATATATATGCCTTTAACCTGCAAATACACTCAACACACACATATGCCCTTTACTAGTCTCTTGAGAACACTTTACTAAGTCATTCACCATTTGCTCTTTAGGTAGTTTAAATAAGCATTTATAAGCTCATTTCTCCTAAGGCATTAAACAACATTAAGTTAGTAGATTTACCTCTTTTTCCAAAATACTTCCTCCTTGATTCCTTACAAAACCGTATGATAATTTGATTCCTTGTCAAGTTCTAGACAATATACAAACACCATAATGAGTATTCAAGCTTTGAGCTTCATCTCATTATAAACCCTAATTTGACATTGTTTCAAAAACATTAATGTAGTTGTTTTACCTTGATCTTTGAAGGGAGTTTGAATATATAACAAGAGAGGACTCCACCTAGTCCATGAAGAGTTGAAATGAAGCTAGAACAAAGTCACAAAGAGTTATATCAATGTGTATTTTCGGTCAAGGTAAAAACATGGAGGAAACATGATTTTCTTTGAGATTCCTTACCTAGAAGCAAAGGAGATCAACAATATGTCAAAATACAAGCTCAAGCTCCTTCAATGGTGGAACACCTTGGCACCGAAATGGAGCTCTTGGAGTTTTGAGAAGATAGGAATGAAGAGCTTGATGAGAGGAAGAGATTGGTGGTGTTTGTTTTTGATTTGGACAAGTGAGCTTGATTTAGCAAGAGGTCAAAGGTGAGCTCTAATGGAGGTAGTAGTATTACCGTGGAAGAACAGCAAGAAGGAAGGGAGAAGAAGATTGTGACCGTGGGAAATGAAGGAAGGAAAAGAGAGAATGAGATAGAATTTGCTTTTAAGAGATATTTATACTTATAAAGTAAAAAGTAAGTTTATTTACTTATCTTTACTTACTTAATACATTAATAAGAGAGTGGTGAGTCACCACACTTAAGGAAAACCGGCCCCCTTATTAATATGAGGGTATTTAGTCTTCATTTGTCAATTTAATTACTTATACAACATATGTTACAAAATAGCTTATAAAAATCACTATTCACCTAAACAAGGCACTTAGAAGTGAAATTTTTGATTTCCCATTAATATAGCCACCCAAATGTGATACTATATAGTACATATATATTTAAGAGTAATGATGGACATTTAGCCACTCAAAACTCATTTACAAGACAAATTTTCAAAAACGTGCTTTAAGACTTCTTAAAGCACATTTTGTGTTTTAACTTGTTTTCAAGCTTGGTTTTCTTTGGTAATTGGTTTAATATGTTCATTAGTATATAAATGAGGTCTTGGTAAGCTCATTAGGTTTTACTCAAGTTTATCCCAAGCTTAGAGCACATTTTGGCTCTTATTGACTTTAAAGCACATTTGTGTTTCCTTTTGTTTAAATTTGTTTACTAAGGTTTCTAAGACTCTTTTTAGTCTTAATAAATCATGTTTTAATGTTTAACCAACATACCAAGGTTTGGGGTATTTCATGATTATTTTCATTTGTTGCATTATATTACATATATTATAGTTTCCTAAGGTTTATTTTAATTTCTAACCTTAGGCTATAAATTCAATTTCTCATTAATGGTCATATTATTTCATGTGAATATCATAAATGATGGTTGTTTCATTTAATCACATTAATACTATATAATATATATAGTATTTATATCATGGCAAACTATAGTTTATAAATTCTTTTCCTTGCATGTTATACATGCGGTATTAATATATAGTTTTATAAACTATGTTTTGACCACATAAAATCATACATTGTTACAATTATATCTTATACTTTATGATATGATATTTTATATCTCATTTAACATTATAACATATAGTTTTTATAAAACCATATTAAATTGGCCGAAAGGCCCTTATATTATACACTTGTTATTTCTTCATTCTCCATAGTTTTCATTTATTACAATATAGCCACACATTATTATACCATGTTATAAATATCATATTTTATAACATTAAACTTTTTAACATATTATAACCTATAGTTTCTAATAAACCATATTATTGCCGAAAAGGCCTTTGGTTATATTTCATTTTTTCTTTTCAATCCCCACACTTTCTATTTATTACAATTTCACCACATATTTTACAACATGTTATTTTAACCTTACATTATATTATTTAAACATTATAATAATTATATCATACAGTTTTTATAAACTGAAAAATTCGAACAGACCATAGGTCTGTTTTTAATTTACATTTCCACCACACTTATATTCTTATAATTACAATCTTGCCACATATATCATATAATGTTATACATACTATATATTATATCATTTTATTCCATTAATTCATTATAACATATAGTTTATAAATATTTAATTGCTGAACAGCCCTCATGCTATTTTGGTTTATTTCTTTCCAACACCATATATTTTCTATATTTGCACATTTAACCCACATATTATATAATGTTACATATATGTTATATTATATTGTTCAAACACTTATAATTTGTATAACCTATAGTTTTATATTACATTATTTTTCAAACAGGCCCCTAACTGTTTTTAATTCCTGTTTCCGCCCCACACATATCTCCATATTTACATATTAGCCACACTTTATATAATATAATTTGTAACTGTAACAAAACTATATATTATACACTTTTCTTTAAAAATCATTTATATAACTCCAAAAACTCCCAAACTTTATATTAATGGTATAACCTATAATATTAACCATATTAACCCCTAAATTTCGGTAATTACCACTTACATCCCCATAGTTTTATAAATTTGTTTTTTTTAACCTATGATTTTAATATAAAGTCATAATTTAATCACTTATGTAATTTATTTTGGTCAAGGCAATGGTCAAGGTTGACCCATTTACTACCAGTTTGACCTTAGGTTTACTTAATTGTGGTTTTGACCATAATTTACTCAAAAATTACAATTTGACCCATATTTTATAAAACTTTATAAAATTCATTTTAATAGTTTTTAATACATAGTTTTCGTTTATAATCTTTATTTAGCCTCCAAAATTTATTTTAATTATTAATTTACCCCAAAACATTTCAGTAGTGTTTATTTTTATTTTAAATTCATTTTTAACTTAGTATAGCAATTAAATTAAATGGCCTAAAGCATGGCCTTATTACAACATATAACACATAATAAATGTTACACATAAATGTCATAAAATACTATATTGTTACGGCTTGTTATATAGTTTTCTCCTAGGGTTTTCTAAAATTATTTAATTAATTCCTATGACATAATATGTCATCTAAACCTTATATTACCAACTAAAAATGTTATAACACATTATGTTACATAGTTTGGTCATTTAGACCCTTATTAGCTCTCACCTTTCATGTTATAAGTAGCATATGATATGAAAACTATATAATATGAGTTTAATGTTCTTACATTGGTTTCAAGCAAACCAAACCAGCCAAAGCCTCCCAAGTACTCACGGCTGAGTTATAAAAATTCTTAAATTTGTTTCTAAACATAACTAATACTTAGGCTTAATTAACATAGCATTTAATGGTAGGTTTTTCCTTACTTTGCTAGATTTATGCATGGACTTGGCTTCTGAAAATTTTTTTGCAGAACTTTCCCAAGCTCGATACACCCATACGCCAGCATATACACAAGGAAAAAGTGTGTATTAGTCTTAAAATATAACCAGCATTTTTAAGGGATATAATCAGCTCATTTGCATGGATTTTTACCTTGCTAATTGTTGTTCTAGTAGGCTGTTCACACCTGATTTTCAAAGGCCAAGAAAGGTGTTAAATCACCATATAAACCAAGGTGTACAACCGGTAATATCCAGATAGAACAAGTGAATTTTTTTTGTTACCGAAAATTGATCAAAATGAGCTCCCTTGGCTTGGATCTTGCTCCTTCTTCAAGGTATGGATGTTCTAGCTGAATGAATATGTAGAAATGGTGGGAATAAGCTGATGAAAACAAAGAATAAAATCGGAACCAAATGGGAGGATGAAGGTCATGCTTGAAGCATTTTATACTTTAAGAAACTTATCAAGTTTCTTCCCTTTTTTTTTCTGGTTTTCAACCGAGCATAGCCCTATCTTCCAGCTCCACTTCACATGCAAGGGATAGATGGAAATGGGATTAGTTGAGCTCATTGAAAAGAAGAAAGAATGGTGAAGAGAATGAGTATAACCATGACTAGAGATCTTACCTAGTTCAAGAGGAATCTACCATGGAAGTTGGTGTGTGCTCACGGTCAAGAAGGAGTAAAAGAGAGAGCGGGGATTGTTATTTATGGCTGAGAGGAGCAAATGAAGAAAGAAGCAAGCTCATTAATTATAAAGGGATAACTAGGTCAACTAGAGAATAGTAGTATAATGAGTCATCCTTAGATATTTATGTGGGTTTCCTAAGGCTGAAGATAACTCATTAGGTAGGCGGAAGTAAGTGGTTACGGTAGGAAGAATAAGTTTGTTTTGGTTATAATATATGTTACATGTGAACATGTAATAGAGCTCATATTGTATGTGTAGTAATCGGTGGCTCTTTAGTAGGTGTTTAGAGTCTGCAAATGGATAAGGATAACATACCATAGCAGGCGGAAATAAGTATACAAGGGGGAAAAGGTGAGGTTATTAATTAATGTTACAAAAATAATCATCATTACTTTATTAAATCTAACATGATGAGTCATGTTTAATTGAGTGGTGAGGCCGGCCACATGCTACGGAGGCAGCCTTCATTAATCGGCAATGAAAGGTCAAGGTCAGAGGAGAAGAATTGACCATTGACTATGAGAAGGGCAAGAATGTGACGAAGACAAAAGATCAAAGCGGTCCAGACCTTAGACCCCGGCCCAGACCCGAAGCCTCCTTCAAGACCCTGTTCAGGCTCCAATTTGGGCACTAAGCACCAAATCCGGGTCCTAGGCCCTATGACTATGTCCCGTGTTCCGACACCGCATTCTATGACCGGGTCCCGTATTCCGGCCCCATGCTCTATGACTGAATCCCGCATCCTACACTATGGGACCGGAAGGCTTTACAAGGAGAGAAGTGCTAAAATTAGGGGGTTTGCTCCAATAAAGTAATGCCACATGTACAAGGATTTAAAGTAGGCTTCATCCTAGAAAGTCTATAAATAGAGGTAGAGGGGCTCATTTGTAGGGGGACAACATGAGAAGAGGGAGAAAACACTAGAAAGCTCTCTCAGGTTGCAATATCAAAGAAAGGAATAAAGATCTCGAGGTTCTATTCGTTTGTGAGTTGAGAGGATCAATTTTGTATTATCATTTGGCGCCGTCTGTGGGAAAGGAACAGCAAAGAAAGCAACCACGATTCAATCAACCCACGGTAGATGTGACAGAAGCTCACCTCAATTCGGGATGGAATTATTGTTTGAAAAAAATGAAGGTTGTGGAAGATTAAAAGTTGAGAAAAGGAACGACAGGGATTGAAGAGATCCGCGGGAGAAGGAATTACAATTGATCAAATCATCGAACGAGGCGAATGGAGCGGGCGTGCAAATCGCTTAATCAAATGGACAACAGACAGATCACTAAGCGGAAGCAGGGGCCTCGTGATCAAAGATTGCAAAACGTGAAGTAGTAAGAGTGGAAGCAAGAGCTTCGTCGCTTCAAAGATCAAAATGCGCAATTCATTTGGTCTATAGCGGCGAAGCTGGAGGTTTTCGTCGAAGGATCATCAAAACAGGAGAATCGGATAAGCATGATATCAAATTCAACTTTGAAGAACAACGATCGACAAAAGCAACGCAGAGACCAAATCCGGTCGATCAATGGCAAATCGAAGCCAGATTCCCTGAAGCTCAAGATCCACGAAGCCGTCACGCCAAGCGAGAATTTCGGGAGCATTAAGATTCGAAACAATCGTAAGATTGGGCGAATCCACAAAGATTCTCGGACAATAACGGGAAGCAACGATTCTAGCAAAACTCTGTAAAGCCGTCCATGCTCAACCTTCCATTTAAACTACAATCGATGCGATTCAATAAAGGAGAATTTTCCATGGTCTTGAGGAGATCTCGGAGATATGCAGTCCAAATCCTCAAGAGGCGATTGACGAGCACTCTTAAGAAAGGAAAAAACAGAATGGAAGAACAAATCGCTAACTCTCTTCGTTTACCGTTTCGTGCTCTAAAAGCATCGCTTGATTACACGACCAAAGTTTGTTTGACTATTGATTAGGATTGTACTTGTTACAACAATTTACTCTCCTTCTGTGCAGTAATGTTCCGACTAGGTGCGGCGCCGCTCTTACTTAACCGCAAGCAACGAAGGAAGATATTTGATCCGGCGAGTGAAGATATATGATCCGGCAAGCATCCCCATCCATATGATCCGGCCTACGATTGAAGATATTTGATCCGGCGAGTGATGATATATGATCCGGCAAGCATCCCCATCCATATAATCCGGCCTACGATTGAAGATATTTGATCCGGCGAGTGAAGATATATGATCCGGCAAGCACCCCCATCCATAACCGGAAGTTGTTGAGCACGACCAGAATAAGTCAAACACGACCAAAAGCTTGATAAGAACAGACGCAATCTTCTCGACCAGGAGTTTGTAAATAGACGGGAGGCCGCATCTCAGCCATGACCGGAAGGCAGCCGGATCCCTTGACCGGAAGACAGCCGGATTCC
>JAIOTZ010000984.1:0-41383 GCA_023374045.1 Limonium bicolor
GAAAACAAGTTAAAACACAAAATGTGCTTTAATGAGTCGTAAAGCACATTTTCGGAAAATTGTCTTGTAAATGAGTTTTGAATGGCTAAATGACCATCAATACTCTTTAATTAATATGTGTATTAATTAGTATTACATTTGGAAGTTTAAATCAATGGGAAATCAAGAATTTCGCTTCAAAGTGCCTTGTTATTATGAATAGTAACTAAAATAAACTAGTTTGTAACATATGTTAACATATGTAATTTAATTGGGCAATAAAGACTAATTAATCCCTTGTATTTAAATGGGGGTCGGTTCTGCATAGAGTGGGTCGACACCCTTGCTTGCTGATTGAGCAAATAAGTGAGTAGTTTAAGAAAAAGCACTATTTGCTTTACATAATTAAATATCTCTAAAAGCAACTACAATCATTCATTCTCTCATTTCCTTACTATCTCACGTAGCCATCTTCTTCCTTCCTCTCTTTCACGATCGAACAGCACACCACAAACATACAACTTCAAATCCTTGTAACTTCTTGCTCACTTGTCCAAATCAAAAACCGAGACCACCGATCTCTTAGTTTCATCAAGCTCTTCGACTTAGTCCTTTCAAATCTTCAAGAGCTCCATTTTGGTGCCAAGAGGAATCTCCATGGAAGGGGCTTGAGTTCATCTTCTTACGTATTATTCTTCTCCTTTGCTTCAAGGTATGGAAACTCAAAGAAAAATGGTGTTTCCTCCATGTAGACACCAAAAATTCTCACCCCACAAAGCAAATATCAAAAAAAAATAAATAAAATAAGAGGGTCGTCGCCTTTCTTTTCAAAACTTGTTCATGTGCATACAAAAAAAATAGTCATTTCATGAGGATTATTTTAAATCAATTTTCAAAGCATCCGATGTCAAACCTGTCCCTTTTCGTTACTTACTTATTTTACCATTTAATTCTTGATTTATTCCATGTTAGTCGGCTCCGTTTTATTCACTTATTTTATTTGCCTATTCGTCTTATACTTGTTACTTTATCTTTCAAATTCTATTTTTTATTGTGTTCGTTCATATTTTAACCACCATTTTTATTAATACTATTCCATTATTTTATGCATGTATTATTATCATTATTATTAGTACTTTGTGTTTTTTATGATTAGTATTATTTTGTTTATTCTATATTTTACTGCTACTTGCACCCATCTAATTCAATTTTTATTTATGACATTCACTTGTATTTTTACTTTCATCACACTAGTAATATTTCCTTATTTCATGTATTATCATCGTTATTTCGTTTATTTTATATTTTATAATATCTTGTATTTTATCATTTATATTCTATAATTTCATAACTCTTACGTAGAAAACAATTCATTTTACTGGATTAAATTCTTTCATCTTACTGTACATTTAGATTGTAAACGAACGTTGGCGTTTTAAGTATTATTCAGTTCGATTAAAAAGTGTAGTAGTATTTCCTGCTTTCATATCCTGAGTTCGGTCATGGTGTAAGTGTTTAGTGTATAGAGCAAGGGAGACAAATGTCTCAGGTTCAAAACTCAGCTAGAGCATTTCTGGTGTTTTTTATGTTTTTGTTCGCACCCTGATCGAACCAAACCCGGATCCAAATGTGACCCATGTCCCTTTTCAACCCATGTCCAAATAAAGCCAGGAAACCCTAAATCTCCTCTATAAAATAACAGCAAACATTAACCTAACCGATCTACAGTAACCACCGGTCGTCCTCTTCATTTCTCTCGATCGCCACCATATACTACAGTAGCCGCTCGACTTTCTTCTCTCCATTGATATTTTTGCTCCATCCAGCTCCCGTTATCTTCGGTCTTCTTCTTCAAAATAATTTTTTTTAGAACTCTAATCAGAGACTTCTACTCATCGACACTCACCGCCTTCCTCATCTCCACTCCTGTGAAACCCGATCTCCCTCAACCTATCTTCTTCAGTTCGAAAATCCCAAAAGACAAACCAGACCTATTTCGCCCCTCTCTAAAACCTTCTCGTCGACTCTACCTCCTACTCTCTACGCGACAGTAATTTGCGATCAACTGGCGAGGAGAACACTTATATGCTCTTGCTTCTGTCATTCTTCTTTGCACCGGTAATATTGCAAGCCTAACCGGCGAACTGGAATGAGCGACGTCCTGCGCCTCCCTTCATCGACCAAATTCTCTCGACCGGCCCCGACGAATTCTATCTCAAAGAGAAAATACGAGTGACCCAGCCATCTTCGGCTGTTTTCGTCGTCAGCACCTTCAAATCGAGGACACAAAATTTCTCGCCTCCGGTTCCAGGCACTTCGAACGAAACCACCATCAAATTTCTCTCATCAAGAAATCCTGTGAGTTACTTCTAATTCTACGCATCAGTTCTGGATCTTCAACCAAGGAAAATAAAGGATGAGCCGTAATGGAGATGGTTTAGAGGGGGAAAACACATCATCATTGAAATAACACCGAGACTGCCTGAATAAAACCCCAAACGGGTTCGAAATCCCTCTGAATTGCAACAGTGACAGCAAGGAAAGAAACCAGCGCTATCAGAAGGAAATTGCTCCCTCTTCGTTCTCTGAACGAAGGCTTCTGTTATCTCCGAGTGAGGGAAGTGAAGAAAAGAATGAGTATCTCCTCTCCCGGTGTTTCCTCCGCACTCTGTCATGCCGTTGCGGTTGTTCTCGCTTTCGAAGAAGATCTCAAACCTCGTATCTGTCCGAAACCCACTGTTTGTGTTCACGATTACATTTTCCTTTGTCCATTCGATTTTACTTCTGAAATAATGGGTTTGTTGTGTCTGTTTTACATTTGTAAATTCTCGCAGTAGATCTCCAGCTATTCCCCTCCGGGTAACTGCTTCTAAAACCGTTTAAGTTTGAAGTCCAAAGCATGCTCGAGTATTTTGCCTGAAACGTATAATTGTTTGTGGAAAGAAATTTGGTATTAGAAAACCAGTTGCTGCAAGATGGGTTTAGTTCGTTGTTACAAAAAAAATGATGAGATTGAAACTTTATGGTTTGGAGTTATCCCGATTAACTTTTTAGCCTTTTTTTTTTTTTTACAATAGTATTGAGATCATTCGTGCGGAGTAATGCAGAACAGCAAGTAATTGTGAATATTTTATTTGAATAACTCGGCGCATTTAGGCTTGCTTATATATCTTGGTTTAGCCTAATGCTTGGCAAATAATCGACCAATGCTGTATATACAAAAAAACGGATGTGCCAAAACTTTGATATTTTAATTTTCGTGCTATATATGTTGATTTACGCTCTTTAGATCATTTCATATTTATTATGTACTATCTATCATAGATTAGCTTGGCAATTGTTGGACCTAGTCCAATATAGAGGCCCAATACCTAGGAAGCCCTAGTAGCCCATAGGTCACCCCTTGTGTAGAAAAGCCTTAGATTTGGGGTATCCTCAATGATACGGTCTAGACACGGTCCATATGAGGAATACCCGTTTTCCTCAAAATTTTTCAAATAATCCCTTAATGTCAGAATGAAATGCCAATCAACGTTCCAATTCTAATAAATCTCATCAAATTTCATTTCAAAAATCAGTTCAATTTCAAAATCTAAACATCAATCACTCCAAATGCTAAATAAAGCCCAAATTGAGGTCATTTCAAAGCCCCATTCAAGGCCCATTTCAAAGCCCATTCAAAGCCCCATTCAAGGCCCAATCCAAAGCCCATTTCAAGGCTCAATCCAAAGCCCCATTCAAGCTCATTTCAAAGCCCCATTCAAGGCTCATTTCAAAAGCCCATTCAAGGCCCATTTCAAAGCCATTTCAAAGCCGATTTGAGGCCCAATCCAAAGCCCCATTCAAGGCTCATTTCAAAGCCCCATTCAAGGCTCATTTCAAAGCCCCATTCAAGGCCCATTTCAAAGCCATTTCAAAGCCAATTTGAGGCCAATCCAAAGCCCAATTCAAGGCTCATTTCAAAGCCCCATTCAAGGCCCATTTCAAAGCCCATTTCAAAGCCCGATTTGAGGCCCAATCCCAAAGCCCCATTCAAGGCTCATTTCAAAGCCCCATTCAAGGCTCATTTCAAAGCCCCATTCAAGGCCCATTTCAAAGCCCATTTCAAAAGCCCAATTTGAGGCCCAATCCAAAGCCCAATTCAAGGCTCTTTCAAAGCCCCATTCAAGGCCCATTTCAAAACCCATCTAAGGCCAATCTGGCCCAACCTTGGCCAATGCCCAATCCGGTCCAACTTTGACTCGACCCAACATGACCAATCCAACTTTGACCTGAGCTTTGACCAAGCTAACTTCGACCCAACTTCGACCGCGCCCCACTTTGACTTGACTAAGGTTGACTTTGACCAAAGTTGATTATTTCAACTTTGACCAACCCGAACTGACCCGACCCGTCTTCCAATCCGGGCCCAAATTCATTCAATTCAAGCCCAATCCAATTCAATTGAACTCCATACTCATTCAAATCCAAACCCAATTCAATTTCAAACTCATCAAATCCAAATTGTGCAATCTAGTTCAAATCAACATTCATTCAATCCCAAATAATTCCAAACCCATCAAAACTTTGAAGTCCAAATACCCCAAACTCCAAAATCTCATGGACTCGAATCATCCCTCAAAATCCAATACCCGCGCACATTCGAATGTCCCACAGACCGAGCGTCTCACAGACTTTGTTATCCCAATGATTCGAATGTCTCACAGACCCGAGCATCTCACAGACCCGAGCGTCACACAGATCCGAGCATCTCAGACTTCGACATCTCAAGGTTTCAAGCGTCTCATAGACCCGGAGGTCTACAGACTTCGATATCTCACTCTTTTATCATCTGGCTATTCTAACATGTCTCATAGACCCGAGCGTCTCACAGACTAGCATCCCAACATGGAACTTCTCGAAACTCTGAACCTTTTAAATCTCAAACACTACAAATATCTTCAAGCTCCACAAACACCAAAACTTCCATCCCAAAATCTGAACTACGTAAGGTCTGATCTCAACAGGGAGTTGAGTACGTAGGCAACCCACATAGGGTGCGACCCCACATCAATCAAAATGCCATTTTTCACTCAGTCATCTCACTCCAAACAACCCCGTATTGTCTCACGGATCCGAGCGTCTCACAGACTTTGTTATCCCAATGATTCGAATATCCACAGACAGAGCATCTCACAGACCCGAGCGTCTCACAGATCCGAATGTCTCACAGATTTGACATCTCTAGATTTCAAATGTCTCATAGACCCGAGCGTCTCAAAGACTGCAACACCCCCACACATCAAACATTTCTAAAAACCTCAAACATCAAATTCCAAGATCCCAAAAAACGTGAACTACTAAGGTCTGATCTCAACAGGGAGTGGAGTACGTAGGCAGCCCACATAGGGTGGACCCCATTTCAATAAAAAAAAAAAACCCTTTCCCCTCTAAGGTGTTCTTAATATCTCTAAAAACGCTCAAAATTCTTCGGTTCCACCAACTTCAAACCATCAGACTCCAAGTATTGTTTATCACTCAACCCCAGACTTTCCCAATCTTCATCTATACCCATCAGTTAACCCACCCATTCTTCCTCTTGGCGCTAGCTTAGCAGAAAAGCGCGCCTAATCACTCTGTCTCTATTCTCATCCTAATCCTATCCTTGGCTTTTAAATAAATCTCTTAATAGGTTTTGAAGAAGGCAATCCCGACAATTGGAGACCGAGGTTTCCTCGGGCACCAATCCGAAGTCGTGGTCGTTGCCACTTCTAAGGGGTGTAACCCAGTGCGGACCCACATAGAATCTCTGAATGACCAGATAAGTCCTATCCATAGGCAACAATCAGAGTCAACCAACGGTTCTTAGAACCCTTCTCCTCCCTTCCTAGTTCCTTAGGTCAAACTAGGTGGCGACTCTAGTCAATTCCGCCCTTAGGGCATAAGTCCGCGTGGAGCCCATTGAGAGCGGGTGTAGTGCTCACTGCATTCCCCATAGCTTTCTGGGAAAGACGGACGATGTAGTAGGTATTTGAGGGATGCCAGAATAACGGGTTTTCACCCTCCACAGAATGGCATTTCTAGGATCTAGGCTTTTAGTCAGACCATTTAGATAGACCCCCCTCATACCGAAAAATCACCCTCCACAGAATGGCGACTCTGCTGGGGAAAACTTGAGTAAGTTTTTCTCAAACTCAAGGAAGACTGAACTCCATTCAAAATTGTGGATTCCCACTTCTTTCAAAACCTTCAAGAGATTCATTCTAAAGCCGCTAGGACTACTCTACTCCACACTTAGAGTGTGTACTGAGAGGATAGTTAGGATGAGAGTCTAGAGTTCGAGATTGGCCTTGAGTGCCATATGTGTGCTTTACCATTTGCATGCTTCACTTTTGTGTGTTTATTGTTGTGTGTTTACTGTCATATGTTTACTGCTCTTCATGCATGACATAATATTTATTGCTTATTTATTGCTTTTGTAAATGGGGCCTTCCTAGAAGGAGTCAACCCATTGTTGCATCGGGTAGCATAGGACATGCATTCCTCTGTGTCACCCGATTTGTCCACGAGTCACGGGATCCCAACCGGTCCACGGTTGATTCCCCATGAGTTGGGTCCTTCCTAGAAGGAGTTAACCCACGAGGTAATACGGTCCAAGACCAACGCCTTGAAGCTCATGATCCAAAAATATCCTCCATTACCCGAGTCTAAGCCAGCATATAGTGAGCCATGAGCCTTCAGTGTCCAGTTGCCTGGTCCAGTGTCTAGGACGGGTTTTATGGGTAGTCACCCCCTTGTATGCCGCCTGTCTGACCACCCTCTGTCTTACCCTGAAGATTGCATGGGCTCAGTTCTCCATGATTCCTCTGCACCACGGGTGTCTCTAAAGCCCAATGTCGCGCTACAAATTCATAGCGGATCCCGTATTTACGGATACCCATACATGACAAAGCGTAGTCAGCGAATAATTTGGACTTTAGACACACCTTATCGTGCAGACGATGGGAGACCCGTTCCCATGCAGTACTTCCCCAAGTTTCCCGAAAAGTGAGTATGTTGTGATAATCCCCGGCCGTGGCTCGTGTGACTGTATCACTTCGGGTATCCTGACCTTTCGAACTTAAGCACTCCGGACTTTCTTGATGACGTGCCCCACAAGGCATAACAGAGATAAATCCCGAGAGATGAACAGTGAAGGGATGACGGTTCCCCCGGTGGTATGGAAGCATTGATTGACCTGGAAGGTGATTATCCCAATCATTCACACTCAGCTCCACAAAAAATCAGCCACGATTTTTATTTTGCACTTACATGTATGTGTGATCACGTTTCAAAAATTGGCAAAAAAAAAAAAACAGCTCAAACACTCCAATGAAATATCTTCAAAGTCGTCCATTTCAAAGGATTTCAAAAAACAATGATTTTCAAAATTGTTATTTCCAAAACAGTTTTCAAAAACGGTTTCAATCAAAGTCTTCTAGAAAACAAGCTTTGTCAAACGGTTTGCAAAAGAATAGATGTTTTCACAAATGTAGTTTCAAAAACTATTTTCACAAACAGATTTTAAGAAAACCTACTTTACACAAACGAATTTCGGAACAACATTTTTCATGGATTATATTTCAAAATAGTTTTCGAAAACAGTTTTCAAAATTGATTTTCACAAATGTATTTCAAAATAAATGATTTAGTCCCCATGTCGTGACCCGCTATTTTTGAAGTTCAACCCACCTTCAGGAGCAGCGGTCATTACCGTGGAGCGTACTAGTCATTTCGTGTTTTCACAAAAGTGGTGGATTTTCACAAAGAACTTGTGCTCGATCATTCACCTTTCCTTTCTCAAAAAATGCCCCTTATTTTCCTTCACCGGAGCAAGTGGGATGCATGAAGATCAACGATGATTCGAGCCAAAATTAGAGTTGCACCAACCCGAGTCGAGCGACATGAAGATCAGAAACAACCTTTCGAGTTCGAAGCTGCAAAGGGTCAGAAGAGCACCAACCAGTTTCTCTTGATCATAGTGTCACCTTGTTGCCCGAACACGAAGACGAGCGAACGGCCAATCAAGAGCCCGCACATGAGTGAGCAGACAGTCAGAAGCTCAAGGACGAAGCAGAAGAATTCGGGAGCAGTTTTTAAGCTCAAAATCCCCATTTAATGACTTTTAAAATTGATGTATAGGTTTTCCCCTAGCATTCTTTTCTCTCTTGTCAAATTCTGAATAGACTTTGTGTATAGGTTGTACATTCCCTTTGAATTTATTTAGATCAATGTGTATAGGGTTCCCCACTCCCTATTTTTATTTGCGAATGACCAAGCGTCAAAATTCCATTGAGAAAATCCACCACTTCGAAAACACGTATTTTTAAAACTGTTTTTTTCTCTCTAAGACTTGATTTCTTGTAGCACATACGAATTTTTTTCCCATCTTCGGTCATTTCATATTCATTAATCATGCATAAATCACACCCATCTCAGAAAATTGCATAATCACAGGTTGCATTCTCAACACATCACACAAACATTCATCTCATTTTTCAAGCGTACTAACATTCACATCTGTCAGATTCTTCTTTGATGACCGTTTTGCAGGTGATTAACCGCGTTTGCCCACGAGTGAAAGCGTGACCCTCAAAGCGATAGCAAGAAATACTAGGGATTCAAGCATCTTCCCATTCGGCATACCATGTACATAGAGACCAACAACAACAAAAAAGCATACAAAAACAAATCCCAAAATAAGAAAGAATCCAAAATCCAAAAAAAAACATCTGCCAATCATCACCATGCAGTTGTCACTCCCAAAATTCAAAAAAAATCCAGGAGCCAATCACCAACCCGACCTCACTCGAGAGTTTCTTCTCCAACAATAACCCCAACAGCTAGACCACCTTCAGGGCTACCAATGATGGGATGAGCTTCATAAACCGCAAACTGAATTCGGCTCAAGCGAGACTAGTCATAACCTTACCTCTCATGCAATGCATCCATAAAAAAAATAAGCAAAAAAAATCGAATCAAAATTCGAACGAGTCATTTTCATTCTCATCATTTCATGCATCTTATACATACTAATTCCATATTACCACATCATATTGCATTGTAGATAATTGCATTTGCATACTCCCATATCGAAACGATGTCTTCGGTGAAAAGCTTGATTGATTGTTTGAACATAGTGTTTGAATCACTAAACTCTTGACCCGTCATTGAACTCAAGGGTCCAATCAAAATCAGCACCACAAACCAAAGTGAGTAGTGTGCAAAGAGCGGTATTTTCCTTCGAATTTCAAATGAGTGTTTTGGACGATCTACTGAGCGATGAGGGAAGGTAGAGAGAGCCAATCGAGGTAAAACCACGAGCGACATGTGCATTCCTTCAGCAAGTGGAGAGGCACAATACATAGTAAGATCAATGTTGATAGTGAGTCACGAACTATGATTCATGCAAAGATCTGAGAATAGTAAGAAAACAATCATCGACTAATGAGAATGAAGAGGCACATAGGAACAAAAAGCTCCAAAAAACCAAAAAAACTTTCACTGCCCTATACATAATCCCTTAGTGAGCCCCGCTGAGCCTTTCACGATAAACCTTTTTCGGTGAACTCCACAACATGCCAACCCACGTACATATATTTACTCGCCCTTGCAATAGAGGATATTGAAGGAGCCGGAGCCATGGTCTCTTCCCCACCATCTTTCACAAAACACAACAAATGAAATGTTTGAAGGAATCAGTGAGTCAATGCAACTCCAAAGTCAAACACCAAAAAAAAGAACACCGAAAATGTTCAAGAAGATCGATGAGTCAATGCAACTCCAAAGCTGAAAGCCAAAATACAAAGCAGAGAATGCTTGAGAAAGTTGATGAGCCAAATGCAATTTCAAAAACACAAAAATGAGAAGAAAGTTCAAATCGTACGCCAGAAGAGGCAAGAAGGAAAAATCCAAACCAAAAGGACCAATGATGTCCCGAAGAAACCGATAAGGGGTTATCAAAACCCGTCTAATCATTCCACCCATGGAAAAGGCGAAACATGTCCTCTATTGTAAAAAGCTCCATAATTCCTAAACAAATCCTCCAGTCCCATGTGACATACATCATACCCCTCAACCCCGTTATAACCCAATAAAAGACCTCTGACTCGTTAGTTGGTGAACGTTAACTGAAAGTATCAGATCTGAAACATGAATCATAAGCTTCGTGCTTGTTATCAACATGTCCCACCTCACAATACAGGGACTATGAGTGAACGAGTGTGACCTTACTTCACAAGGTCTTTAGAGTACGAGTGACTCTTCGATTGAACTACCAAATCATAATCAACCTACCCCATTGCAGGTGAGGAATTTGTGAGGAACGGAAAGTTCATAACCTCAAAAAGAAATTCTCGGGAAAATACTGCTCTGAGCATCGAGAGTATCATCACACCGCTCTGCACACACAGCCAAACTCACGAGAGATTGACCCGCATCCCTCCGTGAGAGGAAAGTGATTCACGCATTCGAGTTTAACAATCACTCAAGATCGACCCGAAGATGTCTTATATTCGTAAACCTCATAATAGAGATAGGACCATACCCTCTCGGAAAAAAAAACTGCATATGCATTTTGCATCTCGTTTAGCACTCAATGTCTACATCTAACATAATCATCATTTCATCATCAACTTCCGACTGGTAAGAACTCTGCCTAGTCTCGCTGAAAGTCGACTTCAGTTGCAGTTGTTGAAGCGTAACTTTTGATCAAAAGATGTCCTGGGCCATCATCAAGCTAAATCGAACCATCTTGGAGTCATCCTGGGCTATCTTCGAGCTATATCTAAGCCTTTTCGGAGCTATCACGGGCTATCACCGAGCTACATCGAACCATTCTAAGAGCTGTTCGGAGCCATGCGTAGGCCATCCCGAAGCCATCCAGTGTCATGCTCGAGTCTCATCGACACTACTCCCAAATCCAAGCTGGAGCCATGCGGGAACCAATCTCAAACATTGAGACCATCCCTAGAGCTACACAGGAACCACCCCAACAGTTTGAGAGCCATACAGAGCCACCTCAAATCCATATCGGAATCAAATTCGTCACCAGGGCCTTGCCTACAGAGTTTCGAACTACGTATGGTCTGATCTCAATACAAAATTGAGTACGTAGGCAGCCCGCCCAGGGTGCGACCACCTCAAAAGGAAAAAACTCCCCCTTCTTCCCCTCGGAGTCACATTGAAGCTATTCCGGAGCCACACCGAAGCCATTCATCACCACAAAAAACATCAATCACATCAAAATCCACTAATCACATCAACCCACCATTCGACTCAAAATCTAATCCAAATCGAATCCCACCAACCACTCCGATAATCTCAGTCAAAATCGAAACCCACCAACCATCCCGATAATCTTCACTCAAATCGAAACCCACCAACCATCCCAGAGCCGTTACTCATAATGGGGTCACGAATTATGACGGAGCCATCCCGGAGCCATGATCAGAACTACACCGAAGACATCCAACATGTTTGGCGATTCAGAATGATAACAAGTTCACCCACATCAAATCCATCAGATGGAGCCAACCGATTAGTCACCTCGAACTTCAACAACCGCATCAAGACCATCGACCATTCTCAAGTCCACTGCCATGTCAAACCCACCAACCACCCCGAGACCAATGGTCACACCGGAGCCATCAGTGCCTACCAGAGCCATCAGTGCATACTGGAGCCATCAACGCATGCTATAGCCATCTCAGATCCTTAAAGCCATGCCGGAGCCATACCGGAGCCATCCCGAGAATTTGACGTTACTATAGAACCATCTGCTCACGCAAAAACCTACATCCACAAAAAGGGAGTTTAATTCAATTAATACATTGGTTAATCACCTCACATCACATATCATCTGCATATACCCACAAAATTTGCTCACTATCTGACGCATCTTCACACCCACTAGGCAGCTATTGCGCTACTAGTGCGGTCGCATTTTTGTTTTTCACCACTAGGCAGCTATTGCGCTACTAGTGCGGTCGCTTTGTTTTTTCACCCGCTAGGCAGCTATTGCGCTACTAGTGCGGTCGCTTTTGTTTTACACCCGCTAGGCAGCTATTGCGCTACTAGTGCGGTCGCTTTTGTTTTACACCCGCTAGGCAGCTATTGCGCTACTAGTGCGGTCGACTTTTCCTTTTACACCCGCTAGCAGCTATTGCGCTACTAGTGCGGTCGACTCTTTGTTTACACCCGCGCAGCTATTGCGCTACTAGTGCGGTCGACTTTTCGTTTTACACCCGCTAGGCAGCTATTGCGCTACTAGTGCGGTCGACTTTCGTTTTACACCCGCTAGACAGTGCTACTAGTGCGGTCGACTTTTTTTACACCCGCTAGACAGCTATTGCGCTACTAGTGCGGTCGACTTTGTTTTACACCCGCTAGGCAGCTATTGCGCTACTAGTGCGGTCGACTTTTCGTTTTACACCCGCTAGACAGCTATTGCGCTACTAGTGCGGTCGACTTTTCTTTTACACCCGCTAGGCAGCTATTGCGCTACTAGTGCGGTCGACTTTTCGTTTTACACCCGCTAGACAGCTATTGCGCTACTAGTGCGGTCGACTTTTCTTTTACACCCGCTAGACAGCTATTGCGCTACTAGTGCGGTCGACTCTTTGTTTTACACCCGCTAGGCAGCTATTGCGCTACTAGTGCGGTCGACTTTTGTTTACACCCGCTAGACAGCTATTGCGCTACTAGTGCGGTCGACTTTTCGTTTTACACCCGCTAGACAGCTATTACGCTACTAGTGCGGTCCCGCCGTTTTTCCTCCATTAGGCAGCTATTACGCTACTAGTGCGGTCCCCAATCTTTTCCTCCACTAGGCAGCTATTACGCTACTAGTGCGAGATCGTTCACTTCATAACCCGCTAGGCAGCTATTACGCTACTAGTGCGGTCCCGCCGTTTTTCCTCCACTAGGCAGCTATTACGCTACTAGTGTGAGATTGTTCACTTCACTACCCACTAGGCAGCTATTACGCTACTAGTGCAATCCCGTCGTTTTTCCTCCACTAGGTAGCTATTACACTACTAGTGTGAGATTGTTCACTTCACTACCCACTAGGCAGCTATTACGCTACCAGTGCGGTCCCGCCCTTTTTCCTCCATTAGGCAGCTATTACGCTACTAGTGTGAGATTGTTCACTTCACTACCCACTAGGCAGCTATTACGCTACTAGTGTGATCCCGCCGTTTTTCCTCCTGCTAGGCAGCTATTACGCTAATAGTACGGTACTCATTCAAAGTATTATAGGCTCGTCATAAGTCCTATAGCTAGATGTCAAGAGGTCTAGCTGAGGCACTCCTAAGTCCTCGTACTGTCATTTGCATTCTAGGCTCGTCATAAGCCCTAGGACTGGATGTCAAGAGGTCTAGTTGAGGCTCTCCTAAATCCTCGTGCGCCCAAACCAATCTATCGTTAGCATTCTAGGATTGTCATAAGTCCTAGGACTGGATGTCAAGAGGTCCAGTTGAGGCTCATAATAAGTCCGCATGCATTCAGCTATCATATCATTCCCCGTCACAGTCATACATCATCTACCTCGCGGTAACATCCCAATGCACCACCAAGCCGTAGTGAGAATTTTTGGCGCCCTCTCAACCTTGATCCAATTCTGCAAGGGCTTGCAAAATTGAATCAAGGGGAGCCATCTGTAGACACCAAAAATTCTCACCCCACAAAGCAAATATCAAAAAAAAATAAATAAAATAAGAGGGTCGTCGCCTTTCTTTTCAAAACTTGTTCATGTGCATACAAAAAAAATAGTCATTTCATGAGGATTATTTTAAATCAATTTTCAAAGCATCCGATGTCAAACCTGTCCCTTTTCGTTACTTACTTATTTTACCATTTAATTCTTGATTTATTCCATGTTAGTCGGCTCCGTTTTATTCACTTATTTTATTTGCCTATTCGTCTTATACTTGTTACTTTATCTTTCAAATTCTATTTTTTATTGTGTTCGTTCATATTTTAACCACCATTTTTATTAATACTATTCCATTATTTTATGCATGTATTATTATCATTATTATTAGTACTTTGTGTTTTTTATGATTAGTATTATTTTGTTTATTCTATCTTATTTTTACTGCTACTTGCACCCATCTAATTCAATTTTTATTTATGACATTCACTTGTATTTTTACTTTCATCACACTAGTAATATTTCCTTATTTCATGTATTATCATCGTTATTTCGTTTATTTTATATTTTTATAATATCTTGTATTTTATCATTTATATTCTATAATTTCATAACTCTTACGTAGAAAACAATTCATTTTACTGGATTAAATTCTTTCATCTTACTGTACATTTAGATTGTAAACGAACGTTGGCGTTTTAAGTATTATTCAGTTCGATTAAAAAGTGTAGTAGTATTTCCTGCTTTCATATCCTGAGTTCGGTCATGGTGTAAGTGTTTAGTGTATAGAGCAAGGGAGACAAATGTCTCAGGTTCAAAACTCAGCTAGAGCATTTCTGGTGTTTTTATGTTTTTGTTCGCACCCTGATCAAACCAAACCCGGATCCAAATGTGACCCATGTCCCTTTTCAACCCATGTCCAAATAAAGCCAGGAAACCCTAAATCTCCTCTATAAAATAACAGCAAACATTAACCTAACCGATCTACAGTAACCACCGGTCGTCCTCTTCATTTCTCTCGATCGCCACCATATACTACAGTAGCCGCTCGACTTTCTTCTTCCTCCATTGATATTTTTGCTCCATCCAGCTCCCGTTATCTTCGGTCTTCTTCTTCAAAATAATTTTTTTTAGAACTCTAATCAGAGACTTCTACTCATCGACACTCACCGCCTTCCTCATCTCCACCTCCTGCGAAACCCGATCTCCCTCAACCTATCTTCTTCAGTTCGAAAATCCCAAAAGACAAACCAGACCTATTTCGCCCCTCTCTGAAACCTTCTTCGTCGACTCTACCTCCTACTCTCTACGCGACAGTAATTTTGCGATCAACTGGCGAGGAGAACACTTATATGCTCTTGCTTCTGTCATTCTTCTTTGCACCGGTAATATTGCAAGCCTAACCGGCGAACTGGAATGAGCGACGTCCTGCGCCTCCCTTCATCGACCAAATCCTTCTCTCGACCGGCCCCGACGAATTCTATCTCAAAGAGAAAATACGAGTGACCCAGCCATCTTCGGCTGTTTTCGTCGTCAGCACCTTCAAATCGAGGACACAAAATTTCTCGCCTCCGGTTCCAGGCACTTCGAACGAAACCACCATCAAATTTCTCTCATCAAGAAATCCTGTGAGTTACTTCTAATTCTACGCATCAGTTCTGGATCTTCAACCAAGGAAAATAAAGGATGAGCCGTAATGGAGATGGTTTAGAGGGGAAAACACATCATCATTGAAATAACACCCGAGACTGCCTGAATAAAACCCCAAACGGGTTCGAAATCCCTCTGAATTGCAACAGTGACAGCAAGGAAGAAATTCCAGCGCTATCAGAAGGAAATTGCTCCCTCTTCGTTCTCTGAACGAAGGCTTCTGTTATCTCCGAGCTGAGGGAAGTGAAGAAAAGAATGAGTATCTCCTCTCCCGGTGTTTCCTCCGCACTCTGTCATGCCGTTGCGGTTGTTCTCGCTTTCGAAGGAAGATCTCAAACCTCGTATCTGTCCGAAACCCACTGTTTGTGTTCACGATTACATTTTCCTTTGTCCATTCGATTTTACTTCTGAAATAATGGGTTTGTTGTGTCTGTTTACATTTGTAAATTCTCTGCAGTAGATCTCCAGCTATTCCCCTCCGGGTAACTGCTTCTAAACCGTTTAAGTTTGAAGTCCAAAGCATGCTCGAGTATTTTGCCTGAAACGTATAATTGTTTGTGGAAAGAAATTTGGTATTAGAAACCAGTTGCTGCAAGATGGGTTTAGTTCGTTGTTACAAAAAAAATGATGAGATTGAACTTTATGGTTTGGAGTTATCCCGATTAACTTTTTAGCCTTTTTTTTTTTACAATAGTATTGAGATCATTCGTGCGGAGTAATGCAGAACAGCAAGTAATTTGTGAATATTTTTATTTGAATAACTCGGCGCATTTAGGCTTGCTTATATATCTTGGTTTAGCCTAATGCTTGGCAAATAATCGACCAATGCTGTATATACAAAAAAACGGATGTGCCAAACTTTGATATTTTAATTTTCGTGCTATATATGTTGATTTACGCCTCTTTAGATTCATTTCATATTTATTATGTACTATCTATCATAGATTAGCTTGGCAATTGTTGGACCTAGTCCAATATAGAGGCCCAATACCTAGGAAGCCCTAGTTAGCCCATAGGTCACCCCTTTGTAGAAAAGCCTTAGATTTGGGGTATCCTCAATGCATACGGGTCCTAGACACGGTCCATATGAGGAATACCCGTTTTCCTCAAAATTTTTCAAATAATCCCTTAATGTCAGAATGAAATGCACAATCAACGTTCCAATTCTAATAAAATCTCATCAAATTTCATTTCAAAAATCAGTCAATTTCAAAATCTAAACATCAATTCACTCCAAATGCTAAATAAAGCCCAAATTGAGGCTCATTTCAAAGCCCCATTCAAGGCCCATTTCAAAGCCCATTTCAAAGCCCCATTCAAGGCCCAATCCAAAGCCCCATTCAAGGCTCAATCCAAAGCCCCATTCAAGGCTCATTTCAAAGCCCCATTCAAGGCTCATTTCAAAGCCCCATTCAAGGCCCATTTCAAAGCCCATTTCAAAGCCCGATTTGAGGCCCAATCCAAAGCCCCATTCAAGGCTCATTTCAAAGCCCCATTCAAGGCTCATTTCAAAGCCCCGTTCAAGGCCCATTTCAAAGCCCATTTCAAAGCCCAATTTGAGGCCCAATCCAAAGCCCAATTCAAGGCTCATTTCAAAGCCCCATTCAAGGCCCATTTCAAAGCCCGATTTGAGGCCCAATCCAAAGCCCCATTCAAGGCTCATTTCAAAGCCCCATTCAAGGCTCATTTCAAAGCCCCATTCAAGGCCCATTTCAAAGCCCATTTCAAAGCCCAATTTGAGGCCCAATCCAAAGCCCAATTCAAGGCTCATTTCAAAGCCCCATTCAAGGCCCATTTCAAAACCCATCTAAGGCCCAATCTGGCCCAAACCTTGGCCAATGCCCAATCCGGTCCAACTTTGACTCGACCCAACATTGACCAATCCAACTTTGACCTGAGCTTTGACCAAGCTAACTTCGACCCAACTTCGACCGGCCCACTTTGACCTTGACTAAGCGTTGACTTTGACCAAAGTTTGATTATTTCAACTTTGACCAACCCGAACTTTGACCCGACCCGTCTTCCAATCTGGGCCCAAATTCAATTCAATTCAAGCCCAATCCAAATTCAATTCAACTCCATACTCATTCAAATCCAAACCCAATTCAATTTCAAACTCATTCAAATCCAAATTCATTTCAATTCTAGTTCAAATCAACATTCATTCAATCCCAAATAATTCCAAACCTCATAAACTTTGAAGTCTCAAATACCCCAAACTCCAAATATCTCATGGACTCGAATCATCCCTCAAAATCCAATTACCCGCGCACATTCGAATGTCCCACAGACCCGAGCGTCTCACAGACTTTGTTATCCCAATGATTCGAATGTCTCACAGACCCGAGCATCTCACAGACCCGAGCGTCACACAGATCCGAGCATCTCACAGACTTCGACATCTCAAGGTTTCAAGCGTCTCATAGACCCGAGTGTCTCACAGACTTCGATATCTCACTCTTTTTATCATCTGGATATTCTACATGTCTCATAGACCCGAGCGTCTCACAGACTAGCATCCCAAACATGGAACTTCTCGAAACTCTGAACCCTTTTAAATCTCAAACACTACAAATATCTTCAAGCTCCACAAACACCAAAACTTCCAATCCCAAAATCTGAACTACGTAAGGTCTGATCTCAACAGGGAGTTGAGTACGTAGGCAACCCACATAGGGTGCGACCCCACATCAATCAAAATGCCATTTTTCACTCAGCCATCTCACCTCCAAACAACCCCGTATTGTCTCACGGATCCGAGCGTCTCACAGACTTTGTTATCCCAATGATTCGAATATCTCACAGACCAGAGCATCTCACAGACCCGAGCGTCTCACAGATCCGAATGTCTCACAGATTTTGACATCTCTAGATTTCAAATGTCTCATAGACCCGAGCGTCTCAAAGACTGCAACACCCCACACATCAAACATTTCTAAAAACCCTCAAACATCAAAACTTCCAAGATCCCAAAAAACGTGAACTACGTAAGGTCTGATCTCAACAGGGAGTTGAGTACGTAGGCAGCCCACATAGGGTGCGACCCCATTTCAATAAAAAAAAAACCCTTTCCCCCTCTAAGGTGTTCTTCATATCTCTCAAAACGCTCAAACATTCTTCGGTTCCCACCAACTTCAAACCATCAGACTCCAAGTCTTGTTTATTCACTCAACCCCAGACTTTTCCCAAATCTTCATTCTATACCCATCAGAATTCACCCATTCTTCCTCTTGGCGCTAGCTTAGCAGAAAAGCTCGCCTCATCCACTCTGTCTCTCTTCTCATCCTAATCCTATCCTTGGCTTTTAAATAAATCTCTTTAATAAGGTTTTGAAAGAAGGCAATCCCGACAATTGGAGACCGAGGTTTCCTCGGGCACCAATCCGAAGTCGTGGTCATTGCCACTTCTAAGGGGTGTAACCCAGTGCGGACCCACATAGAATCTCTGCAAATGACCAGATAAGTCCTATCCATAGGCAACAATCAGAGTCAACCAACGGTTCTTAGAACCCTTCTCCTCCCTTCCTAGTTCCTTAGGTCAAACTAGGTGGCGACTCTAGTCAATCTCCGCCCTTAGGGCATAAGTCCGCGTGGGGCCCATTGGGAGCGGGTGTAGTGCTCACTAGCATTCCCCATAGGCTTTCTGGGAAAGACGGACGATGTAGTAGGTATTTGAGGGATGCCAGAATAACGGGTTCTCACCCTCCACAGAATGGCATTTTCTAGGATCTAGGCTTTTTAGTCAGAACCATTTAGATAGACCCCCCTCATACCGAAAAATCACCCTCCACACTCCACGTTTTATGTTAACCAAGAATAGCTTAAAATTCCTTTGAAAAATGAACGTACGTTGTCTACTGAAACTACCTAAAGAGCCAATGGTAAATGACTTAGAAAAATGCTCTCAGAGAGGTTAGTAAAAGACATACGTACTGCTGTTTGTATTTGCAGGTGAAAGGCAAATATATTGTGGAAATTCAGTGTTTAAGATTATTGCATTTTAAGAGCCTAAGAGCTATGCAAATTTAAATTGTGCACTATGTTGTTATGTGGTGTATATTTGGTGAAGTTTGAGTATAAGAGTGTACTGGGAAGTTTATACAAGTGATGGGTGTAAATAACTTACGCAGCAGGACATGATAAGTGCGAGTACGTCAAATTCTGCAGTTCGGTCCGGGACTTGGGGTGTGGATGACATCCCGGACCATATATCAAATTAAGGCCGTGAGTTGTACATAGAGATAGGTCCGGGACTTGGGTCATGTACAAGGACCCGGACCAGCCCTTAAAATCAACCGAGAGAAATTGCATAGAATGGTCCGGGACTAGGACCTGGGTGAAGTCCCGGACCACCCCAATAAAAGAGACGAGAGGTTTGCTAAGTATAGGTCCGGGACCTAAGTTAGGGAGCAAGTCCCGGACCACTATAAAACTTGGTTTCTAGGTTGATAAACGATGTCTAATGATGGGTATAAGTTAGTAATGATATTATAAGGTTGTTCAAGACATGTTAGGAGTGTTATAATGACATTTTAAAAGATGAAAAGTTGGAACAAATGTGGAAATGAAATAACTAGAAATGTTAATATGGACTAGTACGTTAATTGACCGACGTTACTAAATGTGTTTAGGATTCTCTCAAGGTGGGAACCAGTCGAGGCAGGGACCGAGGTATGGTTTTCTTGCAGTCTGTTGCCTACCGGTTTACACCGGCTTGTGTGTTGTTTGTTTTCTGTGTGTTTATGACTTTGTAAGACTTAAGTCATGTAAAGAGTTTACAGTTGTTATATTATTATGTTGTTAAGATACGACTCATTTCCCTTGTGTGTGTCTAACAAGACTTAAACACTTGATTGTGATCTGTGTATTGTGTTGCGATGTTGTTACTACTAACAAGTGCTAACGGGGAAGTGAGGAGTCCGGTAGTTCCGGCCACGCGTGTGAGTATGGGAGTCGATGTCATTCACCGGTTCGATTCTCTTTGTATGTTTAGGTTGTTTTCCAATTTGGTTTCAATCTTCCCTTTAGCTTATCCAAGGCTATTTTACTGACTCACGTCGGGCCACAGGGGCATACTATGTTTATTCGGTGTGTTTGGGATCACTATATCCGACACGCCTGGTGTTTAAGTTATCCGTTCAGTTCTAAATGACGGTGATGAGTTATGTAACGAGCTTAGTATGAGTATGGCAACATCCTCTACGCTCTCAATGTGATCTAACATTGTTGGTTCGTTTCCTAAAAGGATTCGTTCTTGTGTGTCATTTGTGAAGTTATTTGCTATGCGATATTCTTGCTATGCTATTGTATATATGGTGATATTGTGTAAAATGAATGCCATGTCATCATGACAATTGGTTGCGCGTATCCCGGTAGCCGATGGGCTGCGCGTTAGCCATACCAGCCAAGGGTTGCTGACCCCCTCGGGGGATCCATATTTCTTTTACTGCAAGATGAGGATCGAAGAAGCGGAGTGGCTCTAGATCCCAGGATGTAGTTTGCTTTTGAGTACCTTTGGATGTTGGCCCGGGATGCGCCTGTGCTCCCGTGGCAATATGTATTTCAGTTATCGACAGTGCACAATGGAAGGTTACAGTGACAGTGTATAATTATGGGTTGTAAGCTAAATACTCGGTCATGTGTGTATGTACTTATGGTTTTAGTTCTATGCTCGGGAGTCTGATCATCAGACCGGTACACTTGTATCTATTCAGCCTTGTTAACCACGTGGGTGGTTGACGGCGTTGTAGCACCAATCGTTTAGTTACTGTTTAGTTGTTCATATTCCGCTGCGATTCCAATATTTATTAAGTACGTAGTAGGGGTGTTACAGTGGAGGGCTAGAAGTAAGTCCTCTCTGGTTTATAAACTCAGATGTGCTGTGGTGGGTGTTACGATTTATCACCTGTGGAAGATGAGGAATGGCGTCGTGTTTGGTGGGAGTGTCCTTGATGTTTCCAGTTGTATGATGAGTATTAAACAAGAGGTTAAAATGAGATGGGGGAGGTTTCAGTTTAAGTTCAATAGGAGGAACTTTAGGATTTGCAAGAGTTTTGGGTTGCTGGAGTTTCTCAGTATGTAAGCCTGTGGGTTGTTTCTGTAGTTTGTTGCAGAAGGTAGATTTTGACATATAGGTTGTAAATGCGGTTTTGATATATACATAGCTTATCTTCTTTCAAAAAAAAAAGAAGTAAAGAGTAGGGTACATGCATCATTTGTCTACTTTCCTTAATAAATGTACAAGTTTCTAAAATGATAGTAATTATTGTTAAACAAAGAAAGTAATTAACAGAGGGAAGAATATTTTTTAAAAAAGTGGATTCCACTTTATAGTCGTGAATGCTCTTAAATTTCACATACGTACGTATGACCATGATAATAATTAGTCTGCTTTAAAATTGTAAGTTAAATAAAAATGTAATTAAAATTGTACTTTTTAGTATAAATAAGTTATGCTACAAATTAAGTATATATTTCCTTACTTAATGTAGAAATAACATAGGGCAATCATGTGTGAAAGACTAAACATGTCTTTTACTAATCATAGCTTTCACGTAAATTACAATTTACAAACGCATTTTAAATCAGTTAGAGAACCTGGAGCTTGCTCCACCTTATAATATGAAGATAGACATTTGTCAATATGTGGTTGGTTGAATAAATGAGGAAAAATAAAAAAAGAAGAAATAGAAGGAAAAGAAAAAACAGAGGGACACATACACACTCGTGCGGGGGGTCTCAATGGGCTGAATGTGGCTTTATTAGAAAGAGAGAGAAAATAATATTTTTTTCAAAATGTTATAACTTACAAACTAAAAGTGCAAAAATAATAAAATTTATACCATTGTTCATCATTTTTTGTGCTCTTTAAAACAAGATGCATCATGGAAATGTTTTGGTAAACTTAAAATTTTATATTTTTTGAATGAGTATATATTAGGTATTTTTGAAGTGAATCATATTCATTAGCAAAATGAAACTTCTTTAATAATAAAATGAACCACATTCATTAGCAAAATGAATCTTACCCTAAACACTCTAAAAACCACCATAGGAGAGTTTAAAAACGTCGAAGACATTTTTAGGGTTTGTAGTGCAGACCCTAGACCTTAAACTACAAACCCTAAAAAACCGTCGAGTCAGTGATGACAATATAAAGTGTAGAACTAATGCTTAAAAGATTACCCTACCCTCAAACACCCTCAAAACCACCCTAGGAATGCTAATAACATCGAAGGCGTTTTTATGGTTTGTAGTGTAGGATTTAGCGTCTAACAACCCTAAACCCTAAACCACAAACCCAAAAAAATTGTCGAGTAGTGACGACAATATAAAGTATAGAACTAATGCCAAAAAGATTACCCTACCTCCCCCCCAAACACCCTAAAAACCACCCTCGCATAAATTGTGGTATGATTAACTTTTACTAGTATTAAACAAAATATTCACTTTTCTTAAACCTCTGGTTCACTTTTCTTAAATCTCTTATTCACTTTAGTTAAAACAATCTCTATTTACGAGAATCACTTTTCTTAAAGCTTTGATTCATTTTTTTTAAACGCATGATTCACTTTATAAAAACCTCTGATTCACATTTCTTAAACCTCTAATCTACGCTTACGAGATTCACTTTTTTATTACTCTGATTCATTTTGTAACAACTTGTGATTCCCTTTTTAACAACTTTTGATTCACTTTTCTAAAACCTCTAATTCACACTAGTCAAACAATCAGAATCGCTTTAGTTAAACAATCTCTGTCTATGAGATTCACTTTTTAAAAACCTCTTATTCACATTTAAGCAACTCTTTAATTCACTTTTTAGCAACCTTTGATTCACTTTGTAACAACCTTTGATTCACTTTTTTAAAACTTAAGATTCACACTAAATCTTAAAAAATATGTACATACAAAAATTACATTTACCAGAACAAGTTCATGACGCATCTTGCTTTGAAGAGTACAAAAAATGATGAACAATGGTATAATTTGTTTTATTTTTGTACTTATATTTTGTAAGTTATGACATTTTGAAAAAAAAAATTCTCTCTCCTACTCACCTACCCCTCTCCCCCACTTCCACCTACACTATTCTCTCTTCTCTCTTTTTTCTTTTCCCTTTATTTCCCTCCAATAGACTATTGATATGTAGACAATCTCCATATTACAAGACGGATGATTCTCCATCTTTGAATTCGCGTTTTAAATAACCACTGGGCTTGGTCCGTTATCGAAGTTTGATTTAAAGTTGACCTTTCCCTTAATATTTCAGTATACTCGCTTAATGGACGATTGATAATTTTCAGCTTCAGCAATAATGACTCAAATGATCGAAGTTATACGTAGAGGGATCTTATCATCTATGTTTTGAATTGAAGGAAATAAGTTCGTCGAATATACAATTTCTAAATTGGTATAAATTATTTGTTTATAGCACAATATTTTTTGGTATAAATTGATAGAAAATAATAATTAAAAAAATGTATGTACTTATTTGGTATAAATTGGTATAAATTATTTGTTTAAAGCATAATATTTATTTTATAGAATAATTTTAAAATGAAATATTTATTTTTTTGTATTTTATGATATTTTTATCGTTTTCAATTTTTATAATTTTTTTATTTTTAGGTATTATTTTTATGTTTATTGTATTTTGATTTTTTTTATGATTTTTTGTGAATTTTCAAACACTTAGGGGCATATTATGAACTTTAAAAGTACTTTGTTAACTAGTAGGGGTATTTTTGTCTTTTTTCATCTGGTCAATGACTATAATAACATTTCATGGACTTTTACAAAATATAGTGACATTTTATGACTTTTTTAATGATATTTCATTAATTAGCAAAAAATAGTGACATTTCATGAAATAAGAGGTGTCTAATGGGGATTAGAGTGCCTCGATTTTATGGCCTTTTGATCACAAGTAACCATGACATCTCCCCCCTCCCCCCTAAAAGTAATATTCACACTTAAGTGGAATCCACTTTGATTTAATTTGAGGAAATTGAGAAGTTATGGAGATAGTTTTCTTAGTTAATAACTCTAAAAAATAGGATAATAATAATAAAAAAAGAATATGACAGGGAAATATAATATTTCTTCCGTTTGACAATATCTGTTGTTTTAGAAACTTGTACACTTGTTACAAAAAGTAGAAAAATGATGTATCCATCCTTACTTTTTTACATTTTTATCTACTTTGTTATCTAGATAATAATTATTTTCGTGTTGAATAATAGGGTTAAAGTGAAAAAATAGGTGTCAAAAAATTAGAATGTCTTATATTTTTAAACAAGATTCAAATCTGATAAATATTACTCCTTCTGTTAATTAATATCTGTCGTTTTAGGTTGTGATTCTTGTTTTAAAATATGTCATTCTAGTTTTTTGATACATTTTTTTTCAATTTCAACACTACTATTCAACACAAAATTTATTTTTATCTACATGAAAAAGTAAAAAGTAGGGGTACATACGTCATTTTTCAACTTTCCTTAATAAGTGTGCAAGTTTTGAAATGATGGTCATTGTTAAACAAAGGTACTCCCTCCTTTTCAAAATAAATGTCATTTTAGACATTTTCACACTTTTTAAGAAAGAGTTTAAAATGACTAGTGTGTCCTTACTTTTTGTATGGGAAGAATAAAAAAGTAAGTATACTTTATTGGTAAGACAAAAAAGTGGAGTTTAATGACACTAATAATTAAAAAGGTGAAAAGGGAAAAAGTAGAAAGTAAGATACAAAAAGTATAAAACGACAAATAATTTGAACATAAATTTCAAACCTAAAATGACATTTATTTTGAACAGGATGGAGTAGTAATTAGCGGTTGAAAGACTATTTTTTAGTCGTGAATGCTCTTAAATTTGACATACGTACGTATGACCATGATAATAATTAGTACATTATTATCTGCTTTAAAATTGTAAGTTAAATAAAAATGTAATTAAAATTGTACTTTTTAGTATAAATAAGTTATGCTCCAAATTAAGTATATATTCCTTACTTAATGTAGAAATAACATAGGCCAATCATTTGTGAAAGACTAAACATGTCTTTTACTAATCATAGTTTTAGGTTTCTATAAAGCCAAATAAAAGCCTTTACATAAAGGCTTAATGTTAATTGGTTGATACAGCAACAGGAGAGGAGCCCTGCGCGCGCCGGGAGTTTGGTTTCAATTTTTTTTCCTTTTTCTTCCTTTATCTTAAAAACTTTAAATTAGTATAACTTCTAATATATAAGTCCAAATTGAAAAAAAATTATATCATTGTTTATCTAAATTTAATCTCTTTAAAATAAGGTCATACATTGATATGTTTTGACAACTTTAAAAAAAAATTATTTTTACTTATTAACGATGTACACTCGTGGCAAATATTTCACACGTGTATGGATCATATATTATATACATGGCATATATATTTTGAAGCAATGGCTAACATTATCTGTATCTAAAACTTAAGCTAATAAGGGATTATTAGCCGTACATATACATTATAATCTGTAAAATTTTAGTCAACCCAATATATACTTAGTTTCATTAAAGACAATTGATTTGTTGAAGTAAGCAATGAATATTGAGTATTTTTATATATTAACGATTTACATTCGTGGCAAATATTACATAAGTCAGTGGCATATATATTTGTACACACATGGCATATATTGTTTATGCCTATGGCTAATTTTTATCTGTATCTAAAACTATAGCCAATAGCCGTAGATGTACAGTATACGTTGTTAACTTTTATTCAATATACACATAGCGTCATTAAATACAATTGATCTGTTGAATTAAGCAATGAATATTGAGTAGTTTTGGTATATTAACGATATAAACTCATGGCAAATATTTCATGTGTATGACACATATATTTGTGAAAACATGGTATATATTGTTTGAAGCAATGACTAACATTAATTTGTATCTAAAATTTAAGCTAGTAAGGGATTATTAGTCGTATATATACATATTTTTAATTTGCATTTTAATTAGTATTTTCGGTTGTCCCTGTACATATTAAAAGTGGACATGCAAAATTAATTACATGAATAAAATATTCTAATCTAAACCATTCATCATAATATATTAGATCCAAAGGTTAATATAAAAGCCTTTACATAAAGCAAAATAGTTGCCTTTATGCAATCCACGCTTCTAATTCATCGCTTTCGCGTGAATTACAATTTACAAACGCATTTTAAATAACCACTGGGCTTGGTCCGTTATCGAAGTTTGATTTAAACTTGACCTTTCCCTTAATATTTCAGTAAAACTTCTATACTCGCTTAATGGACGATTGATAATTTTCAGCATCAGCAATAATGACTCAAATGATCAAAGCTATACGTGGAGGGATCGTATCATCTATGTTTTGAATTGAAGGAAATAAGTTCGTCGACTATACAATTTCTAATTGGAAAGAAATAACGGACCTGGAAAATACAGTGATCTTGTAGAAAAAGGTACAGTCGACATTAATTAGAGGAATCACGCTGAGTCTGTGCTGATAGTAGGTCAGAAGCGAAGCGGCCTGGTTTCAGACGGCACGAGTTCACTAATATGATTTGTGCATAATAAGGTCCACGACAGAGACATAACGACCTGCAGATATATAAACGAGCAGAGGGGGGAATTAAATGAGGGCTGGTGGACAGACTTGCTGTTGGAATAGAGTGACAGAGAAGAGAAAGGGGGTGTGAATATGGGAAGGCAACACAAACTGACTTTGAACAAGAAGACAAAAGAAGGGAAGGTTTAATGGCATTTGTGTGTGTGAGTGTGCATCTATCTATCTAGAGTGTTCGTTTTTTGCAGTCGGTTTTTTAGAATTTACAGTCATTTTCACAGTCAATTTTTTAGATTTCGCAGTCATTTAAAAAAATATGCAGTCAGTTTTTTGTAATTTGCAGTCATAAAAAAAAACACTTATATATAAGCATCAAAGGGATTAATGAAACACTATTGCACTTAAACTTCCAAATGGAGGAGAAAGAAAATGTAGAGAGAGGAAAACAAAAGGTTGGAGATAAAATACGATTTAGGCTCAATCAGAAAAGGAAACGGCAGGGGAAATCGAACAATGAAAAAGAATTCGATCTGAACGAACCATAATGAAGAAACTGCGTTCTCGGACGATCCAACGGTAAATTTTAATCAAAATTTCGGAATTTTTTACGTTTTGGTCCGTTTTGTAACGTCCTTTTTATATCGTCCGTTTTTTAACGTTGTTTTTCGTCCTTTTTTAACCGTCCGTTTTTTACGTCCGTAACGGACTATTGTACATAACGTCCGTAACGGACAAATTAACTTGTCCGTAATTCGGACGTTTCAGTACGTCCGTAACGGACCACTTGAACTACGTCCGTAACGGACGGTTAATAAAACAGTCCGTAACGGACAGATGATCATTTTGTCACTTCTTTTGTTGACACATGTTTACTCCTACTTTTTGTCAGGCTTCGGTCCCACCTCATGACTCCCCTGCTCATCATGATTCACCCTTTGAACTTCCTGAAGACGAATGGATCGATACTACTCATGTATTTCAAACCGATCAATTTTTTCCTACTAAGCAAGCCGCTGTTGAATGGGTGGACACTGTAGGGCGGCAAAAGGGTCATGAGTGGATGGTGGTGACCATAGTCCAGACAAGCACAGATGACCTAGTAGTACTTACGTGTGAGCGGTACTGGCATCCACGAAGAGTTAAAGCTGATGATGATTATGTGCAGCGAGGACGTACCTCCTCGAAGAAGTGCTCATGTCCATTCCGTATACGCGGCAAGTGCACTCATAAAGGATGGAAATTGGTTGTGAAGGATGGACGACACAACCACTAGCCTAAGGTGCCAGAGGGACATTTTAGTAGACATCCATTGACAGATGATGAGTTGAAAGCGGTTCGTCATTTTCATATGGTAGGTACTCCCCCACGTGAGCAGTGGTTGCGACTGAAGGAACAAAATCCGAATCTATCCATTGGTATCAACTTCATATACAATTTGAACAAGAAGTTGAAAGGAGCATAAGGGGGGACGACCAGTTATGCAAGTGCTTGTTGATGACCTTGAGCAACACAAGTATCACGTATTTTGTGACGGCCGTCGAGGTTTGTTTCTGCCATCATATCATTTAAGTTCTGTTACGTTTTAAACTATTCCTATTATTAAATTCTTTTTTTTCATTTTGTACAGACGATAAGGATGTTACCGGGTATGTTATGTTTGCCAGCCCAACATCTGTGAAGCTTTTCAATGCGTTCCCTTATGTCATCATCATTGATGCTACATACAAGACAAATGTATATAAGATGCCGCTTGTAGAGATAGTAGGAATGACTTCTGCTGGGAAGAATTTCAACATTGCATATGCATTTGTATGTAATGAGGACGAAGCAGGGTACACTTGGGTTTTGAAAAACTTGAGGGAGTTATTGATTCAAGGACGTGAGCCGTCTGTGTTTGTGACTGACAGGGAGCTTGGTCTTATGAAAGCTCTACCTTCTGTTTTCCCCCATGTGCCTCATCTACTATGTCGTTGGCACATTAACACCAATGTTGATTTGAATGCAAAGAGGTTCTTCCACAAGACAGGTGAAGTGGCTGAGGCTACTAAACATTGGTGTAAGGTAGTCAAGAGTACGACGGAGGTGCATTTCAGGGAGGAGTATGCACACATGAGGAACGTCTATGAAAAGAAAGGGAAGCTTGACTGGATAAAATATCTGGATGACACTTGGCTCGTTACAAAGAAAAGTTCGTTGAATGTTGGACAAATGAAGTATCACATTTTGGAAACTGCACAACAAATAGGTATGTGTGACATGCTTATTCTTGATTTTCAATTTAATGTGTTGTTCATTTCCAATGACAATGAAAGATGCTCATTAATAGTTAATGTGACAGAGCTGAGAGCTCACACGCAGCACTCAAGATTTGGCTTCAGTCTTCCCAAATGAAGTTGCACACCATATTCTTCAGGATTGATGGGCTTCTCAAACGTCAATTCAACGGGTTCCTGACAGATATGGAAATGTCTAAAGACAAGATGGCTCACGAAGACTACTACCGTCTATTTCGAACAATACGCGGGCGAGTCAGCCACAAATGTTTGGTGATCCTTCAAGAGGAGCTTCAGCGTGGCAAAGAATTCAAGACGGATGAGCAACAGTGTGGATGTGCATTACTTTATACTCATGGGCTTCCTTGTGCACACTACCTTTATGAACTGATTGAAAGAAAAGACAAACTTACACTAGACGTTATTCACGACTTGTGGAAGACGTTGGAGTTGGATGTGGGGAAAACAATGAAGGAAGAAACACTAACACAACATGAAGAGAACAAAATCATGTGGAAAGCATTGAACGATGAAGTTCTCCGTCTGGACGACCCTTTGATTCTTCAGCGCTGTGTTAGGCTTGTGCAGTCAGTGATTAGACCTGGTTCATCTTTCGATCTTGACGAGCCACCTGTTCTAGTTCCACGTGGAAGACCAAGGGGCCACAGTACATCCACACGAAGGTTAACGTTCGTATAAAATTGTTTGCACAGTTTATAATTATATTGGTTTTCTTTAAAAATATTTTCCATCATCGTTCTTAGGTTCAAAGCTACCCACGAGCGCATGAAGAAAAATGTCAAGAAGGGAAAATCCGGTGCCGATCACAATTCAGCTCCGCCTAAGAAGCCACCCTTGGCACACTGGCGTGATATGACAGATGGATTCCCATTTTACCATCTTTTTGTAACCAACGTTCATGAGCAATTTACACGTTACAAAAACGTGCAACCTGACGGCAATTGTGGTTTCAGAGTTATTGCAGATTGGAGGCATCAATCAGAAGATGAATGGAGAGAAGTACGTGCCTCTATGTACGAGGAGCTAACTCTTCCAGAGAGACAAATTTGGTGGGCTGATAGAATGGGTGGTCTGGAAGATGTGCAGAAAGAGGCAGACACGGTTTTATGGACAGGGGATGGGTTCGCACCAGAGAACAAATGGTTTGTCACCACGATTATTCCAGTCATATGTACCAGATACAACCTTGTTCTAGTGTACATTGATGCTGGGACCGGTGCTGGTTTCACATGCCTACCATTCAGAGATAACAATGGCTGGGGTCATGCGTGCCCGGAGGTGCTTTATATGTGTCGTGTCGGTAATCATTTCATACGTGTTGATATGGCAGATAGTGCACCCATACCTCCCCTTTATTTGACATGGGGGAGAGTTAGAGATCCCTCAGTTCAAGGTTGGGATGAGCCATATCATCAGCGCATCACACTCTGGAGGGAGAAGTATCTGTCACATCGAAGTTAGGAGGAAAAAGCTCACTTTCAGCACATTTTTGTGTAAATGCTTTTGTAGGTCCCCCTTCCCCTTAGCATTTTGTATATGGTTTTGTACATGCAAGCGAGCCATACCTCCCCTTTTGCTTGGCACGTGGGAAGCTTTTGTAGGTCCCCCTTCCCCTTAGCATTTTGTATATGGTTTTGTACATGCAAGCGAGCCATACCTCCCCTTTTGCTTGGCACGTGGGAAGCTTTTGTAGGTCCCCCTTCCCCTTAGCATTTTGTAAATCTTTCAACAGAGCTACGAATCTTGAAGCTCATATTCAATAGGGCGGCGAATCGTATTAAATTAAGAAGCTGGCCAGTGACTTTTACAGACTACTCTAGACTTCAGTATTTATAAGAAACATCCAACAAAAGTGAACATCAAATTCCAACCTCGTGTAGCATATTGAGATAGTCTATATAAGAAAAATCCAACAAACAGGCATAAAACTCACAATATAGTCTCCGAAGTAATAGTCATGAAACCAACAACAATAAAGCATAACTAAAAATATCCAACAACCCTTCCATAGCAACCAGCCTACCTACCCCTATGACCCCTCTGCGGCTGTGGCATAGTTACCCCCCCCGGTCTGCCACCCCCTCTAGAACCTCTCCCTCTACCAGCACCCCTACTTTGCGACCCGCTGGATGTACCAGGCCTCTCAGTCTGCGGTGTGATCCGGAAGTGCTGAACCTGTCCCAACATCTGATCGAAAGAATGCTGAAACTGGGACAACTCATCAGGCGACATCTGAGCGAGCCATCCGTCTGGGTGTGGGGCCGGGAAGTATGGATCCATCAGCTGCGCAATAGTAGTGAGCGTCACCTGTGGATGTAATAGTATGAAAAGTATATAGATTAGTTTCTAATTATTGATTGTTATAAAGTACGAATAAATTAATATAACAACTTACAGTAGGATCAGCAGGGGGTAGCAGCACCACCAGGAGGGATGATCCTCGGGTGGGTCCGAGGAAGGTACCACTCCAGGTAATCTGCCTCCACATCATCACCAGCAGAAGCGCTTCGTGAGTTAAGAAACTCAGTGGCATACATGTTCGACTGACTGCTCCATAGCGCTGGTGATGCAACATGCTCAACAGTGTAGTCTCTGCCGGTCCTCTTCCGTATAGCCTGATGTGGCCATAGAGGGGGAGTGGAGGGAATAACCTGGACCAAGCCGAACTGCCTCAGACACCGGTTCGGATGGTAGGGCTCTACAACGTCCATCATGTGTAGATGCCCAAACCACCGGGACCGACCCTGCTCAACACGCCATGCATCCACTCCGAATGGTGTCCACACAACCTTATCATTTAGATTTTATCTCTATTTGTCAACTAATTCTAACAAGTTAATAATAAACTAATTTTAATTCTTAAGTAATGGTACTGAGTACCCTACCTGGTCAGGTGTAAGAGCATCCAATCGTCGGCGGTACTCCACCAGTCTGCTGTTGTCTGAACTATGTCGACCCTCAATCTTCACGAACCTCGCAGCAGATGGGACAGGGGAGGCGGTATTCACCATCAGACGACGGCAAATACCTGGGAAGTACTCATAGATCCAGCACTGTAACATTTAAAAATATCATAATACTATTTTTGACAATTGTAATGCGGGAAGAAAATTATCAGGATAATTTATAGTACTATTTATACCTGCAATAGGGTAAGACACCCAGCGATGGTCCTCGCCTCAGCACGAGAAGATACACCAAGCTGTCTGTAGAGGTAGGCCAGTGTAGCAGCACCCCACGCATAGTCTGAGATAGAGTCAATGTCCTGTAGGGGCCAGCAGGTGTATGGGCGTATCCTATCATTCCCCTTGTCGGGGAACAATGTGCAAGCGATCAAGTAGTAGAGATAGCCACGAGCCTCGCTAGCGTAAGTGGCATCTACGTGGCCACACCAATCCCTAATCTTACTGTAGGGGACGCCACCCTTGTAATACCACCTCTGCTCCTTCACCATACCGACGGAAGGAAGGCCTACAACCTCAGCAAGTGCAGCTAGCGCACAATCCAATGTCAGCTCTGGTGGCGCTGCACCTCCACGTAACTCCTCGGGGGCCTCAAAAGCAACTGCTCTCCCCTGAATCGAAAGGCCCATGATGTGATAGACGTCATGTAAAGTGATCGTCATCTCACCAAAAGGTAGGTGGAAGGTGTTGGTGTCCGGCTGCCACCTCTCCACGAAAGCAGATATCAGCGCCATATCAAAATATCCATGGGAGCAGTCGTGAAGATGTGCTAGCCCACTATCTCTGACTACCTCCTTAGCCCTCTCATGGTTAAACAGGTCAATATGCCACTTCTCCAGTAAAGGGCCTCTAGTGATAAATGATAAACAACCACGCTCCTAGAGATATATCGATTTTATAAGTCCACAAACTACGGTTAACATAAAAAAAATATTTAGAACAAATGTTAGAGATACATACCACTCCTCGCCACAATCCAACGCCACATGTCCACCAAAGCTGCGTAGAAGACTAGCATCAGAAGGACCACCAGGAATCGGAACGGACTCCGGAGTGATGAACCAATCGGTGGGTATCTGACCCCCAGCTGATGTCGCACCCCCACCGGCAGCAAGGGCTAACTGGTGTCCGGCCGTCTGCTGGTCCACATCATCATCATCATCGTCATCGTCATCGTCATCGTCAGAATCATCGCTATCGTCATGATCAGATGCGAATCGCCTCCTCGGTGGCGATGGCTGCTGATAAGCAGGGAATAGACCAGAAGTGCCAACAGCAGGAGGATGGGGAGATGAGGCAGCAAGTGACTGTGACGATGGTCGGTCTGCAACGCGCTTGGACCGCCTCTCCATTTCCATTTGCTCCCGAGCAGATCGTGTGACCTTCTTCCTCTTAGGAACGCTAGAGGAACAATCTACTGTCGCTTTTTGTTTGTCCTTGCGGTTCATCTGTAAAACAAATAGAGTCAGTAACGCAAATCAAGCTAAAAACAAGAAAAAAAAATAAAAAACGGTCCGTAACGGACCACAAAAAAAGAGTCCGTAACGGACTCTTAGGTAAACTGTCCGAAACGGACCAAAAAGACTGGTCCGTAAAACGGACGATACATAGGAGTCCGTTTTTCGGACCACTATTACGACGTCCGTAAAACGGACCCGTTTTACGTCCGTTTTACGGACTATAAAAAATGTTTTTTTTTCTTGTTTAAGCTAGATTTTAGTTAAATTTGATCTAAATCATCTACAAAACTATACCTAATCATACAATAGCATAATACAATGAATAGGAGGATAAACAGTTACTTAAGTGCTTAAAACAGAAGTTGGGCGAACGAGAGGTTAGAGAGGTTTTGGAATCTGTTTTTTTAGCGCGAAATAGAAATGAGAGGCGAGAGATTGAGAGTTGGGATATATATAGTGTTTTTTTTTTTGCGACTGCGTATTCTAGAATATCAACTGTATTTGATGACTGCAAATTTTAAAAAATGACTGCAATTTTTTTAAAATGACTGCAAAAACTAGAATACTGACTGCAAAACCCAGCCGAGATCTATCTATCTATCTATTTAGACGGTAGAACCAAGGAAGGTAAAACCACAGCAAAGAAAGGAAGAAAAAAAAGAGTAAATTACTCAGAACCCCCTTGAAGATTGTGGGATATTACAGTTAACCCCTTGTGTTTATCATAATTATTGGTAACCACCTCAAGTTATGGTATCTTTGACTACGAGCCCCCGAACTATAACTCTGTTATCAGAAAGTTAACTACGTGTGATCTATCAACTTATCACATTAATAACGCCAGGCTGGACAACAAATCTGCTTAATCAACATCGTCTAACTCTCTCATCCCACTTTAGATGCATTTCGAGGCAGTGTTGACATTTTTAGGAAATAACAATGCTGATTAAGTAGTGTTTTGTCCAGCTTGACATTATTAATGTGATTAAGCTGATATGTCAACACGTAGTTAAACTTCCTGTAAAAAGTTATAGTTCGGGAGCTCATAGTAAAAAATACCTTAAACTCGAGGTGGTTAACAGTAATTATGATAAACACGAGGGGGTTAACTGTAATATCCCAAATCCTAAGGGGGTTTTGAGTAATTTACTAAAAAAAAAGAATGGGAAATAAAGTAGATAGCAACGTTTCATTGTAATAACACGATAGCAGAAGATGAATATTAAACAGTAGCTACATATTGCCTTGTATCAATGACAAAAACGAAAGAAGCAAAAAGTAGCTATACGGTTAATGCTGGGTGTGTTATGTATATAGCTGCAGCTAGCAGCTTAACGTCAACAACATATTGCGATTGATAGTGTCGTTTGGGGACACAGCTTCTCAAGCTTCCAGCAGCTGACAACTTCTCAATTTTTAAAATCAGCAGGTTTCCACCAACACCCAAAACCACAGCTGACAGCTTTTACAAAATCATCAGCTGACAGCTTCTCAATTTCCCCTCTACTTTTTAAAACACAATCCACCAAACACTAACCAGACAGCTGTCAGCTTCTGTAAACCATCAGCAGACAGCTTCTCAATTTTCAGCAGCAGGACCCAGCCAGCAGCCCGGCAGCTGTCCCCAAACGAACCCAGTAATAATTTACCATTCCATTTCTTACTGGACTTCCAGGTTCCAGCGCGCGGCACTGCGCGCCCACACCTTTGATACTGATGGGTCACATTCAAGTTGGTTGTGTTAAGATTTTTTTACTTCTTCTTCCCCTTTTGTTGGGTGATGATTTTCAATACGTACAAAAATTAATCAATGTTTGTGCCTGGTAGTGAGATTTCTATAAAGCTGCAGTAAATGAATATGACTTTACGGAAGGGAGAAATTGTATGTTAATTTCTTCTGTTCTTCCCACCATAATGATACCGTGTGATGTTATGTAGTGTGTACATATATGGTGAAGGAAGGGACACTTCTGCGTATGTATGTATTACTATATTATGTATAAAGAGTATTGTACTTGAAACTGAACATACCCATCCATATATGCAAGGAAAGTAAACTTGCATAGTAAAGTTTCTTTGGTCCGTTTTCAGAGTGTTGATGTACGATTTCCCTTGAAGTGAGTAAACATATATATATGGTGGGTCAAGTTGGATTGATTAATAATTGGTTTAAACCAATCTAATATAGTCAATGAAGACCTAGATTCCTAAACCCATTATTCAGTCAAATAAGCAAGTTATGATTGATTAATATTTCAGTTTAAACAGAGAGTGGATTTCGGTTCGATTGCATCCGTCCATCACCCGTAAAAGAAAGAAAACGATGTGTTATTAGCAAGTACTCCCTCCGTCCTGAATTGACCGTCCTGTTTACTATTTGGATATGTCGTTTGACTTCAATTTTAACATATAAGATAAATTAATTTTGAAAATTTAAATTTTGCATGTGATTCCTTACATGATAAACTATATGTTACAAAATTTAGTTTTATAAAATTATTTTATCTTATATGCTTAATATTGAAGTGGAAAAACGTGCCATAAAGCAAACAAGACGGTCAATTCAGGACGGAGGAGTATAACTAGCAAAGCACCATTATACCATTGTGTTTTAAGGAGTAGTAGTATCTTTCATTTAAAAGAAGAAAGATGGAGCAATGGGAGGTTGAATGAGGCAAACCAATATAAGCCTCATTCTTTTGCACCGGGTTTATTTGATCAGCTAGTTTATTGTCTCTGTATGTCACATACATCAATTGTCATATCAACTATTTTTCTCCTCTACTTTTTCTAACTTTCAGTTGACAACTGACATCAGCTAGATTATCAGCCATACGGGCCATAAACACTGCGCTGCAGTACTGTATCAAACAAATGGGCAGAATACCACTACTATTACTGTTTGTTGTACGATAGAAGCAATAGTATTCTTTTATTCCAATAATGTATCCGATTTCCATTTCCAACCGTCACTTATACCGAACACACATTAATTGACAGAACTGATGATGATCTCAATGCCGGTTGCTAGCTGGGTGGGGCTCATCTGGATGGAAATCAACCATTTTACTTCTTTCTTTCAAAACACATATAGAGAGAGACGCAGACAGACAGAGTGACAGTAGTACTCCCTCCGTCCTGAAATTGTCCTGTTTATTATTTGGACAAGTCGTTTGACTTTAATTTTTAATCTATAAAATAAATTAATTTTAAAAATTTAAATTTTACATATGATTCCTTACATGATAAACTATATATTATAAATTTTAATTTTATAAAATTATTTTATCTTATATGCTTAATATTGAAGTGGAAAAACGTGTCATAAAGAAAACAGGACGGTAATTCAGGACGGAGAGAGTAGTATGTAGGAGTAGGAGGGAGGAGTAAGAGGAGCGAGCGTAAGAATCGATGGAATGAAGAAAAGAAGAGAGATGAGATGAGGACACCATGTTTGATAGTGATGGGACAATAGAGTGGGCTCGCTGCCATAGCACGACCAGTAACAGCTTTTTTTCTTTTCTTTCTTCTTCTCTGTCTAGTAGTGTCTGTGTCTGGGTGTGTCCCTCTCTTGACGGATTATGGGAATTTTAGCTTCCCAATAGTACAATACTACCATTACCATACCATTACCACTACACTACCACCATGGCAGTATTTATTATAGCCTAGGTCTGTCTCAGTACAAGATACTACGAGCTAGTGAGAAAAAGTATAGTAAGAAAAGCTTCTTTTCTTTTGTAAGAATGAACACCCCTCCCTCCAAATAAAAGAATCTACTTATTTTACTCTCTGAGAGTCTGATTACTACCGTCACCTCTCCTTTTCGTCTTCTTACTTTTTCCCACCTCCTTTAAATTCCGGATCCCATACCCATAAACCCCTCTTTTCTATTCCATCACATTCTACCGTTCGTTCATCGTCGTTCGTACGTACTACACATTCTTTTAACCAACTCAAATCTCCTTTACACAAACTACTCTTCCTCCCTCATCGTTGCTAGCCTAATCATCATATCATACCCACAAAAACAAACCCCCCTCCAAATCCAATCCACTTTCAAAAACCCTAAATCCGTTAAATATGATGGTGGATTTAACAGGTAGATTCCAATGGATAACGAATTACTCCAACAAACAATGGAAGAAGCTATTCTGGAGAATCAGAGCTTCCCTTAAGAAAGCATTAAGAGCAATGGTAGACGGTTCAGACTGCTTTGTATTAGACCCAGAGGAGGTGGAGAGATGAAATTCCAATATGATCCATCAAGCTATGCTCTCAACTTTGATGATGGATTATGGTCCTCTTCCAAGACCGAGATTCATGATCACCAAGTGATAAACAAGAAGAACAATCCGACACTGTTAATAATGATGATAATTTCAATGGGTTTCGTGTTGTTAAGATAGTGAGACGTCAACAGGTTTCTCCGATGGTGGTGGTTCATGATCCTCAACAGGTGACGAATGATGGTTCTGATAATAATAATAGTGTTACTTGGATTTATGTTTTCTTGGTAAAAATAATGTAGTAGTTGATTCTGCCGGCAGGAACTTGCCGGTTTTTTTTGGTATGGTTGGTTGCAGGTAGTTTATACTATATAGTTACTATTGTCAAATTTTCATTCTCTAGCTAGATTTGGATTATCAGTTCTCATGTGTATCGATTCTGAGGTCTTACGTTTTACTTACTGCCCATTTATATATGATAATATGTATCTTCAAGTGGAATTGAGTTCTTGATCACTCTTAAATGGTGAAGCGAATGAACAGAGGAAAAGGGGGTAAAAAAAAAAGGATCTCACTACTGTGACTTGAAGCTACCCACTGGGGATCAGTATAGTAGTAGTAGTTCTTTAATCCTGACAATCGTTGATGATCGTCAAACCCTTGTTTTTTCTGGTCAAACTGGTGATCCTATATACTATCCTCTGTTACTATCCTATGTAATTCTTAGTAGTAATATTTTAATGTAAACAAGTGACGAAAAGGGTAGCCGGTCAATCAGCTGTCTTGTTGTTGGACTTGCTTTCCTCCAAGAAAAAGGATGGTTCCCAGATTGCCGGCTGCCTGGGGGAACTGAAAAGGGATTTGGAAAGGCAAGAAACACCCGCCTCGAAATATTCATTTTTTAGTCTTATAAAAAAGATGTAGTACTATGTCAACGAATAAACAGTACACATCTTCTGTATGCTAGCTAGGTAGCATGAACTTGCGTAGTTTACAACGTTTTTTTTGCCCCAAAATTAGAACTACATACTTATAGTACAATTTTGTTATCGACATCACTTATAAGATGGTAAAACAAACCGACGCGTCAGTGAGGAGTATGTATATGTGAACACAACAGCAGCACAAATGACCATTCATCTCAGCGGAATTGACCACCCCCAACTCTATGCTCATCACTGGAACCATTTCGTAACCACAAAGATGTCCAAAAAGCTCCCTGCACTATTACATCAAAACCCTTTGTTTGTTTGTTTGTTGTATTTGATTAAAATCGGCAGAATGTGTTTCAACTGTTTGTATCCTTTTTTTGCAAATGGAACCAGCACAACATTAGCTGGCTGACATTTGTCATTATCCCCCACCATCTAATACGGGTTTTGTCTTCTCAGTCCAAGAAAGAAAGAAAAAAAAAAAAAAACAGGTTTGTCTTATCAGTCAATAATCGACACCTTTGGTCACTGTCTTTTGCCGTCATCGTGGAAAGTCGCCACAATTACATTTTTTCATTCTGTCACGCATGCTTAGCAAATGTGGTGTGGATTCCAACAAGTAGGTAAGAAAATTAGAAAAAAAAAGTGTTGTGGTTGATTACTCACTAAGAAATATGAATAATCTGTACATTTCATCGGCTTTTAATTAACAACGGTACTTGATTGGAATACTTCAGTCGACATTTTACTTTTATTGTGAGTGTGTTTTTTTTCCTTTTTTTTATATCCAAATGGAATGATGCTATTGGTTCCTGAAAAAAACTACAAGATGAATAAAGTTCATTGTTGTAGAGTACATGGACTATTGAAGTTGCTTATCTATTAAAAACAAATATTAGTGATGTGTCATCTTGGAAAACTGTTAAAAAATTCAATGTTGTTGTGGATGCTCTAAGTTTTCCAGGTGTAGCGATATTATCAGTTAGTATCTTCAGGTTATCAATTACAACTTCCTCGAGGTATGGGGTTCGTGACAATGGACCCCAAAAACTATAAATTTGTTTGTTTAGACATTAATTCCCTTCAACATAACAACCTCTTCACATCACATTGTCACATCTGACAATACTTAATACATAATCACATTACAATCTCTTTCTTCTTATGTCTCTATTTTAGAGCACTATTTCTTATTTGCATCACCAAAATAATGAACCATAAACTTCAAATGAGCAACAAAAATGTACATAGAAGTCACACCCTCATGGTTTTCGTCAAATAATAACCTTTTAGGGAAGAAGATATTATGGTTGAGATTATGCTTTAAGTATTGGCTAGTGCGACAATGTGACACAATGAGTGAAAATCTAACATGTTAAGGGATAAATTGTCAAGTGGGAGGGAATTATTGTCTAAGAATACATATTTATGGTTTCGGAGGTTCACTGTGAGAATCCTATACCTCAAGGGAGTTGCCAGATATACTGATAACCTCAAGATGTAGCTTGTAATATCGTCAAACCTACCGGGGCTTAAAGTAATTTACTATTATATAAATCAACACTATTGGCTATTGGCTGCGTACAACAATAATAACAAAAAAATGTTCTAAAAAGATGTTATAGTAGGTGGAAGGACAAAGAATGTTAGGAAATATTTTAATGATGTTTTATTATAGTAGAATAGTATATTTTGTTGATATGACACCTAGAAATGTGCTAAGAAATTCAAATAGATATCCTTATTTTTCAATAAGAAAACTCTAAAGTACAACCTATTATTAATCGCTCTCTATCTTATGTCTCTAAAGTAAGCCTAGATAATGAGTCTGTTTTTATCAACTGTCAACAACTATCAAAATAAAGCATAGGAGAATTGGTGGAACCGATGCTAAATTGATGTCAACCGACAATGAAATTGATTAAGCACCCAATAAGCTACTATTCGCACACCCCTACCATACTATGAGTGAGAAATCGGATCTAATTATAAGGGTGTCTAGTGTTTTTAGCATATTTTAAGTGTTATGTCATCTTAATTTATATTTTTATTGTTTAAGTAACTTTATCAATCCGTTACACTCTCAACAATAAGTTCTTTTTTTAAAAAAGAAAATAGTAACATTCATTGAGTAACAAGAGTTCGTACAATTCCGGAATGGTTCCGGTGTCCATGACCCCGCAAGTGTCATTATGCGAGCATAGTTAGCTAAGTTATGCGCCGATAGGTTTGTAGTGCGTGGAATATAAAACCAAGAAAAGTCCTGGAAAACACCCCAAAGCCCCTATAATCCGATAAAAATCTCAGTGAGAGGGAAGCAAGGAGGAAAGTTCTCCATCCTGCAAATATGGACTATAGATTTGCAATCAGACAGCACCCTAAGGCTTGTAATCTGAGACGCATATGCTTGATTTAATGCTAGCTCGATTGCCCGGGCCTCCGCATCAGCAACTATCATGCTGGAGCCTGATGATGCGCATCCCACACTCCAAAGATGAGTACCCTTGTGTGAACCCATGCCATACCCACCCACCCTTTGGAATCCAAACTTGCATCTGTGCTTATTTCTGGAAAGAGTGGGTGAAGGACCCTTTGATGCTGCAGCGCATGCAGGCCTGTTTGATG
>JAIOTZ010000985.1:0-41367 GCA_023374045.1 Limonium bicolor
GTCTCATCAAGCTCTTCAACTTTGTCTTCTCAAAATTCCAAGAGCTCCATTTCGGTGCCAAGAGGAATCTCCATGGGAGGAGCTTGAGCTCATCTTTTCACATATTATTGTTCTCCTTTGCTTCTAGGTAAGGAAACTCAAAGAAAAATAACATTTCCTTCATGTTTGTATGTTGTCCGAAAAACACCATTAATGGTGCCCTTACCTTGCTTGTTCTAGCTTCATTTGAATCTTCCAAGGGCTTGGTGGAGTCCTCTCTTACTACATATCCAAACTCTCTTTCATATCCAAGGTAAAACAATCATCTAAATGTTCTAAGACAATATATGTATCTAGGGTTTATAATGAGATGAAGCATAAAGCTTGTATACTCATTTCATTATTTGTATATGGTTTAGAAGTTGACAAGAAATCAAACATCCTTACCGATTTTAATCAAGGAAACAAGAAAGAAGTTTGTGAGGAAAAGAGGTAAATATGCTAACCTAATGTAGTTTAATGTCTTAGGAGAAATGAGCTTATGTTGCTTATTCAAAACTACTTAAGGAGCTAATGGTAAATGACTTAGCAAAATGCTCTCAAGGAGACTATTAAAGGGCATATGCGTTGTTGTATGTATTTGCAGGTCAAAGGCAAATATAATGTGGGAAATTCAGTGTTTATGGTTTATGCGATTTAAGGGCCTAAGAGCCATGTTATTTAAGGGCCTAAGTGCCAAGCAATTTAAATTATGCACTATATTGTGATGTAGTGTTAAATGAGTGAAGTTTGTGTACAAGAATGTTCTTGATGGATTTTAGTGTTCTTGAATGTTTAATGGTGAAAACATTGTGTTTTGGTGTAACAAGATGTTAGTAGAACCCATGTCAAAAATTAGGCAATATATAAGAAGTTTTAAGTGTCTAAATGAGTTTAGGTGGACTAGGAAGTGTTAGAAGTGACTAGGTATATTACTAGGGAAAGAAAGTGTATTAAGGTGTTTTTTAGAGTGCAAGAAGAACTTGGGCACTATCTAAGAGATTGTAGAAATCAAATGAGTGTTTTGGAATGCACCAAAGTCATTTTGGAGTGTGAAGAGATTTAGGCAAATTTTGGTAAATGAGGAGAAGGTATAAACTTGTAAAGGGATTTCAAGAATGACATAAGGAAATTTGGTTTGTAAGAAAAGATGCTTGGAAGATGATATTTAATGGAAAGGAAAATATTTTGGCATAATGGTTATTATAGGCATGAAACACCACTTGGAAATCTAAGGAGAAAACATTATAAGTGTTAGGAGTTTTGGTAAGAAATGAACAAGTGTTTAAGAGTGTAGAAAATGAACTTTCCTACACGTCCGAACTTCCGTCCGAATTTGGAAGTCCGGACGTGCCCTGTTGCGTTAAGTTTTATGAGTCTTGGCCACTGTCCGAACTTCTGTCCGACCCTTGAAGTTCGGACACCGCCATCTCTTTTCCCTGATTTTTCCTCGACCTATGTCCGAACTTAGGAAGATCGGACACAAGTTCAGACATACGTCTGGGTTCACCCTTTGAGTCTCGACTTGCGTCCGAACTTGGGAAGCTCGGACACAAGTTCGGACATGCCACTGTGTTGGCCAAAAATGTTGTTTAAGACTAGAAAACGTTGTCTAAAAATGGTGATTAGTTAGTAATGATGATGTGAGGTTGTCTAAGACATGTTAGGTGAGTTATAATGGCAAATAAAAGGGTGAAAAGTTATAACAAGTGTGAAAATAAAATAACTAGTTATGTGAAGTAATAAGTTAACAACGAACTAGTGCGTTAATTAACCGACGTTACTAATTGTGTATAGGATTCTCCAACGGTGGAAACCAGTCAAAGCAAGAACCAAGGTATGGTTTTCTTGCAGTCTGTTGCCTACCGGTTTACACTGGCTTGTGTGTTGTTTGTTTTTCTGTGTGCTTATGACCTTGTAAGACTTAAGTCATGTAATGAGTTTACAGTTGTTCATATTATTGTATTGTTAAGTGTGACTCATTTCCCTTATGTGTGTCTAACAAGACTTAACCACTTGTATGTGATTGTTTGTTGAGTTCGATGTTGAACTTCTAACAAGTGCTAATTGGGGAGTGAGGAATCCGGTAGTTCCGGCCACGCGTGTGAGTATGGGAGTCGATGTCATGACCGGTTCGATTCTCTTTGTATGTTGTGGTTGTTTTCCATTTTGGTTTTCGACTTTCCCTTTAGCTTATCCAAGGCTATTTTACTGACTCACGTCGGGCCTCAGGGGCATACTATGTTTTGTTCGGTGTGCTTGGATCACTATATCCGAGGCACCTTGTGTTAAGTTATTCGTTCAATCTAACAGGACGGTAACGAGTTAAGTAACGAGCTTAGCATGAGTTTGGCAACATTCTCTAGGCTCTCCATGGGAACTAATTGTGTTGGTTCGTTTCCTAAATGGAATTGTTCTTGTATGTTATGTGTGATGTTGTTATGCAATATTCTTGCTATGATATATATGTTGTATGTTTAAAATGAATACCATGTCATCATGACAATTAGTTGCGCGTATTCCGGTAGCCGATGGGCTGCGCGTTAACCATACCAGCCAAGGGTTGCTGACCCCCTCGGGGGCTCCATATTTTTTTACTGCAGGATGAGGATCGAGGAAGCGGAATGGCTATAGATTCTAGGCTGCAGAAATACTTTTGGTTATTTTGGATGTTGAGCCCGGGATGCGCTTGTGCTCCCGTGGCGTTATATTTTGGTACCGTTTGTATTACAGTGACGGTCGTTTACAGTTGACAGTGGAGTGCATGTGTACAGTTTACAGTGACGGTTTGTATTAGATACTCGGTATGTTGGTAATGTATATATGTATGGATGTTAGTACCTAATGCTTGGGAGTCTGATCATCAGACCGGTACACTTGTATTTATTCTGCCTTGTTAACCACGTGGGTGGTTAACGGCGTTGTAGCATCGAACCGTTTAGTTACTGTTTAGTTGTTATTTCCGCTGCGATTTCAATTACTGTTAAGTGCGTAGTAGGGGTGTTACTTGGTAGTTTAACACTTATTCAGCAGGGTTTAATTAATACCCGATTAGTCATGCGTCACACTGACGATCATGCAATTTGGTAGTTTAATACTCATTCAATAGGGTTCATACATACCCAAATATATATATTGATTTGGATTTGAAAAGTGACAATCCGATTGTGTGGATCGTCCGAGAATAGTTGATTAAGGTCGCATTTGAGATACCTAATATAATCTCGAGACCCAAGTGAAAAAGAGAACTGACTCATTTATTTTGATGTTGCGCTCTTATTTGATGGTTGAATTGGATTATTGATTGGATATTGTGAGACTTGTAGTATGTTGTGTGTTTACAATATTTATATATATTGTTGTAATAAATCAACTGCATGCTCTCAACCAATTAGTCGTGTGTGGCCCGGTAGCTTGCGGGCTGTACATTATCATACCAGCAAAGGTGTTGAGCCCTTCGGGGCCTACCATTTATTTTACAGGTATAAAACCGAAGCCGATTCCCGCTCGAGAGTAGGACGGGGTAGAAGTCTTTTTTATTATTCGGACTTTGTAACACCCCAACTTATCTAAACGTGGTTGTCGCAAAAACTTACTAACATATATTCCAATATCGCAGTGGAATTGATTACAATACCCAGTGCTTGAATATACCAAACTTAATAATTACAACACTTATTTAAAAAAACACCAACCCATTTAAAGTATTCTCTAAGTCTAATAAGTTTACTGCAATCTCAAATGTTGACAGACGGGTGTACATGCACATCCCGTACTCAAAATAAAACCCTTCCTAAGTCTACCCGCTCCTACTCTCAAGGTGAGTCTTCTACAGGCACTTACCTGCAAAATTTAAACAGTTGCCCCCGAGGGGGTCAGCACCTTTGCTGGTACGAACTCTTTATAGCCCCCAAGCTAACGGGGCTACGACGACTACTTGTCGATAGCATGCAGTTTGATTATCAATACAACATAAATGAGAAGTACAATAAACACCACATATGAACAGTTATAGTTCAAACACAATGAACGACTTAAAAGCGTTCCTTAAGTAAGTGAGTTAGCTTTTAACTCCTTAGGTCTAAATTCCTCTAATTCTCATTTCCACTCTTACCTCATATATGCCCACCGTTCTATTATTAGAACTGGTTAGCCCTTAGTTCCTTGTTTATTTTTGTAGGGCTTGGTTAACCCTAGCCAGCAGTTGTACACTTACCGACAATAAACAACATTTCTTAAGTTATTGGGGATGTAGGCTAGATCCCCCCACGCCATACTTAATGTGCCTTCCGCCTCAAACAGTAGTCCGAGGTGGTCGAGTCGATTTGTTGACACTAGGGGACGAGTCTGAAGATAAGTCGGATTTGGAAGCCGGATCTGATAAAGATACCGACCTCCTCCAATACACATGTGTGGTACCATTCCGGATTCCTCACCCCCCAAGTTACAGTTAGTTGGAGTCTCAAAGACAAAGTATTGTTAGTTAAACCCTTTTGCCGGGTATTAACCAACCAATCTTAATAAGTGTATTTTATCTCATCCATTTGTTTACCAAACATAGTTAGTGAGTTAACTCAAGCCAAGTGTGTTAGTATAATGCAAACACACAAGAAACAATACAAACCGGTTGCATGCTTTATCTTGTTTTAGTCAAGACAATTAAACTATTAGCACACAAGCCGAGGGACACCTCGTTAGCAAGCAGGCTACAAGAAAACCATACCGTACACTTTTGGTTGTTCGGTTGTTTAATTCCCTTTCTGAGTCCGAACTCTCAAATCCTAAACATTCATCCAATTTAGGTTGTTACTTAACTTAACTCAATCCAACTTACTTAACTTACTTAGTCACTAATGATCCCCATCTAATAACCACCAAACTCTTATAAACCTAACCTTAAACATTTAATTCATTTACTTAGCTTAACTTCTTAAGTTCTTATATGCTTACCTTTCTAATCATCATTACCCTCCTAATGGTGGACTACTAATGCCATCATTCTTAAAAATTAATAATAATTTTTTTATAAGGGCCGACCGACCCACCGACCGACCCAACCCCTTGGGTCGGTCGGAGACAGAAGCTTCTCTGACTAAAAAATTCCTACTCGACCGACCCAGCCTGGGTCGGTCCTAAGGTCGGTCCATTGCAAAAACATTTTGGTTCTCTAAATTTCACCCGACCGATCTAGACAGGGTTGGTCCCCAAGGTCGGTCAAATGCAGAAGCATTCCCGGCTGGTTTATTATAGTCCGGCCGACCCAGACAGGGTCGGTCCCCTAGGTCGGTCCAATGTAGAAGCTTCTCCTTAAATGCTCAATCTATACCATACTCTTCCACAAGTCCCCTAATATGTCCTAACACCATCTTGGCACTTTAACCCACTCTTAAAACATCCACCAAACTCCTTAATCCACCCACAATCAAACTCCTTAACCATTTACTCAAATTCTTATTAAATCCTTAACACTTAGAACTTAATTCCTTACACTTCCACTTGAAATTTTGCCTAAGACTTCAACTAACCAAAGTGTTTCTCTTCCACCAATGTAACCACTCCTCAAGCATTATTAATCATTCCCATTTCCTTTACTCAAACTTCTCAAGGCTATATACTCTAGCTCATGCTTAAACCTTCACAAGATATAATACCCTATTTCCTTCAAACTTTGCACAGGTTTCATAACTTCTCTTATCATGGTTTTGGCACCATAAATTCACCACTGTAACCTCTAGTTCCTCCTAGGCATTCCTAGGTCATCCTACTACTCAAGAACTCCTTAGTTTATTCATTTTCACCAAAACAACCCTTAATGTTTACTAGTACATCCTCAGTCATTAAATCTCCTTAAAACACCTTTAACACCAAGTTTCACAACAAAATTTTGACATGGATTTTCTAGTATATTCCTACGCCCAAACATTTAGTTTTTTCACCCTTAAACAACCAAGAACACTCAAATCCTCAATAAACATTCTTACACGCAATACTACACCCAAACTACACTACATCATAATATAGTGCATAAACTTAAATTGCTTGGCTCTTAGGCCCTTAAATGACTTGGCTCTTAGGCCCTTAAATGACTTAAATTTAACCACTGAATTTCCCACAATAATAGCCTTCAACCTGCAAATACACACATCAATGCTCCCATTGCAATATAAGTGTTCTTGTAATTCACCTTAAGATTGTTTAGCTATCTCATTTCTCATTTGCTCCTTAGTCACAAGTTCTAAAATATGATCATGTTCTTTCTCCTAGGTTTTATAGCCTTACTTAATGTAAACTCTAAGCTACATTTAGTACCTATCTAAACCCATCCCTTAAAGCATTAAACCACCTTAAGGTAAAACATTTACATTGTTTTTCTAAGCCTTTTCTCACTTCCACTTCCTTTGTTTCCCTTGGTTGATTCTCAACCAAGGACTTAATTCTCTTGCCAATGTTCTAATCAACATACAATTACTCAAATGAGTACTAAGGAATGCACCTAAACTTAAGGAATAATTCCTAGGTTAAAAAGAGTGCTTTAAGGTATTAAAATGGATGATTACCTTTGAAGTCTCAAGATATACTTGGGAAATGAATCAAAGATGACCTCCACTAGTCCTTGAAGATTAAAAGCAAGCTAGTTCAAGGCGTGAAACAAGGCTCCATGAGAAGATGATTTTCGGCCATAAACAAAAAATGGAGGAAAGTTGATTTTTCTTTCACTTTCCTTACCTTGAATGGGAGAAGATGAAATGGAGATCTTAAAAATTGATTTCCCCCCTTCAATGGAGTTTCTCCATGGCACCAAACTTAAGCTTTTCCAGTTTTGAAAAGATAGAATTAAAGGGCTTGCTCCAATTAAGAGTAATCTAGGCTTTGTTTTTTATTTGGAGCAATATTGAACATTTGGTGAGCAAATGAAGGTGGAGGAAGAATGGAGCTGCAACTTACGGTTTGGAGATGATGAAGATGAATAGAAACGGTGGAGGAGAAGAGAATGAGGAAGAGAGGAGAGAGGTAGGCTAGTTTGTAAGATATTTCCTTAAAATAAATAGTAACCTCTTTATTTCCCTCTTCTTTTCTAACTTGGCTGGCACATGTGGTGACTCACCACTTAAAAAACCGGCCCCCTCATTCTTAATGGGATATTTATTGGTCTTTGTTGACCAATTAATTAAGCAAGGTTGACTAAAGCTTAAACTAGGTACTATTTGGACACTATTCACAATTAGTGCACAAATTTGTGAAATATTTGGTTTCCCATTGATTTAGGCTTAATAATGTGATACTAAGTAGTACACAAGTTGATTAAGGTGTAATCATGGACATCTAGCCACTCAAAACCCCTTTCTAAGACAATTTTTCAAAAATGTGCTTTAAAAGTCCTTAAAGCATAATTTGTGTTTTAACTTGTTTTTGAGCTTGGTTTTCTTTGGTAATTGGTTTAACATGTCCATTATCATGTTACTAAAATCTAAGAATGATATTTGGGTGTTAACCAAAGTTACTCCAAGCTTAAAGCATGTTTTTGCTTAAATTGCTCTTATGGTGTTTCCTTGTGTTTTCAATGGTCTAAATTGTTTCCTAATGTTTCTAAGGCATAACTTATCCTTTTATATCTTAGTTTAACATCTAAACAACATATCTAGGTTTGGGGTATTTCAGACTTGGTTTATATCAGAAGTTGTAATTATTCTCATGTATATATGTAGATAAGAACTAACGGAACTTGTATTCAGATTTGCGGATTGTACTAAACTCGGTATAGTTTGTGGATTATGGTTTATGTTGTATATTGACTCGGGGAATTATCCAGTTAGTCAGACCGTAACAAGGAAGTGGAATAGGCCTTGTTTGTTACGTGGGTGACTGACAGCGGTAACACCATTGGAGATTTGATATTCTGCTGCGATTTCAATGGAGACAACCGCGAAGATTATACGGTAAGTATGCGATTAGTAGTTGGGGTGTTACAATTATAGTGGAAAAAATTCCAACCCCTATATCACCAAGCCATCCTCCAAACCCCTATCAGACCAAACTGCACAGACTCATGGAGCTGGATAGGAACAAGTTCAGGACCTTATTCAGTCAAATCTAGTTACTCTAAATTGATGGATCATTACTCTACTAAAGAAACCTCCACAAAAAAATCCCTCGTCTTCTCCCTCAAAAACCTGTTAGATAAAAACCTTACACCCCTAGAGTCTCTCTTTGCATGGAAACTCATGAATAACATCATTCCTTGTCATGCAAACATCTCAAAAAGAATAGGAGGAACCAGTGAGTGCCAATTATGTGGTGATACTGATACTGTTACCCATAGCATATTTAAGTGTTGGACCTCCAAAGATGCTTGGGATAACATAATAGATGTCACTCAAATCCCAAAGCAATAGAACATTGCTATCTAGGATTGGATTAGTGACCAAGCCCCAGGTTAGGGAAAAAAGAAAACAACAATGGTGGTCAACCAAATGTGGGCAATCTATGATGTCAGGAACAAAATCAGGCACAACCCAAATCTCCCCGTCTTGGAATGTATTAATTCAAACAAAGCCTTCATTGAAGCCTACCAGTTGAGTTCCCAGAAAATCAAGGAAGTAGTATTAGAAGACCAAAGCGCTCGAGTCATGGATCAAGAGATATTTTTTCTGGTTATTGTAATAGAACCTTTGGAAAAAAATATGATTTGTAGTGGTGCATTTATATTACAATCAGGATCTCTACAATTGTGTCTTAACAGGAAAACTAGAAGTGATGCTTCTAGCCTTCTAGCTGAACTGGAACAATCAAATATGGAGTTTCACTTGCAGCTACAAAACATATAAAAGGTGACGATTATTATCAATAGTCGAGAAGTCATGAAGCTGGTGATGAAGATCCTTTCCAGGAATCAAGAGGAATCCTCTTCTTCCCCCTCGTATCATTTTGATTTTTGTAAGGAGATCAATGTTAGACTCTGTTATTGTAATGACATTTTCTCTAACTTTCCAGCTTTTCTAGCATCTAGACTTAACAACAATTTGTATGATTGGAAGATTTGGGAGAGATATAACTCCCCGGTAGCCATTATCCAAGCCGCTTGGCTGGAAGGTGAGGTTCTGAGGAACCAAACAAAGCTTGTCTGTTATATGCCCATGAACCGGGCCCTTGGGTAGTTTAATATGTCAATATATGACGCAGCAAGTTTCTATAAAAAAAAAAGAATAATCTTGAATGCACTGCGCTAAGGACAATCATTCTTTGGCTCATAAAGACGAAAGTGACAAACTTAAACATTTAATTTAACATTAAATGTCTATAGGCCCGTTAATACAATATTGTGACACCATGAAGTTTCTCATTAACCAAACAATCTGTCTTAGCTACAACCATGTGTACCTATCTTGGCTACATTTATGGTTGTACAGTTTTTATACTTTGTTAGCCTACCGTGCAGTTTAAGTAATCAATATGCACATTCAGTACAACTTTAGTAATATTAAAATCTAGTGTGTATCTTGATATGTACTTTCGATACAGTTTTTATATGTCAAATGTACATGTTTTATTGTACATGTAGGTAGCTAGTAGCCAAGAAAATGGATAGCTACATCCAAAAAAATGGCTTAACCAAATAACAAGGCTCGAGAGTGCCGGATGATGAAAGCGTGATACTACCTTTAGTTGCCGCTAGCCATTTCCGCTTGAAAGACATAACTAATGAGAAGTTAGGATCCTAGTTACCTCGTATGAGCCTCATTTACTACGAAAAAAAAAAACATTAATACGTAAGCACCTTGAAACTTGTAAACTCTTATTCATAAAGTAAGTTTTAGAGGATAAAACCTATGAATTCCTAACAGTTTACCATGTAAAATTATCATATTCATTAATCTTCCCTACCACTCTAATCGTAAACTCGTAACCAAATGTGAGTTAGAGGCGGTGATATGACCAGTTTAACGACACAATTGTTGCTGCTATGATACATGTGAGTAATTGGCAAAATGTGTATATAATGGATCCAGTTTCTCATGGGTCATTCTTCTCATCATGGTCAAAAGCCCCAGCCTTTTCACATTTTCAATGTTCTGTTCGTATATATACTATGCTTTACGTGTTGGCCCTGCTGGATCCCGCATAAATCATCATTCTCCTCTAATAATATAATATCACATGAAACAACCACAAATAAAACAGAAGATTCATAACACTCAATTTGTTTATACATACTCCGGTAACAAATGCTTGGATACACAAGTGCCATTAAAACGGAAAATCAGCTAAGATGCATTTACCATCCCTTAGGCAATATGGCAGGCATCAGTGAAAGTTTTGTCGGCTGTAAACAACAATATCATCAAGGTACCACAACACAAAAACATCATATAGACATAATGTACCATCATTCATTAGATAACAAAAGGTCAACGGAGTATACATAACCCAAAAGGCATCACTAGAAACTCAAAGACCCATAATGGGTTACCAAGTCGTTTTCCTCTCATCGCCCTCCGCTATGAACTTGCCAATACCCAGCACCATGTCCATGGCAGACAACAGCAGCGGAGTTATACCGAAGAGGCAACAAATGATATCAAGAAAAGAAAATGTAACACTGATTATATAATGATGTGTATGATGTATTGAAAGAATGAGCTATCTTGAGAATAGTGAACAGCTAATAGCTAACCAGCAAATTTCAAAATGTTTGGCGCGGAAAACAATAACAAACTTGAAATTTGACGGAAGATAGGTTGAGATAAGGGAACAAGAGAAAATCCAGAACAAAATTACTCCAACTCATCAGCAGCATATGTGAAAGTTATACTACCTCCATCCCACTTTGATCTTCTTGTTTGCTTTTTGGCACGTTTTTCCATTTTTAATATTTAACAAATAACGATAATTAATTTTATGAAATTAAGTTTTACATTATGTAATTTATCATATAAGGAATCAATTACAAAACTTAGATTTGTGAAATAATATTATGTGTTAAATATTGAAGTCAAACGTAAACAAACGACATGTCCAAAAGTAAACAAGACGGTGAAGAAGGGACAGAGGGTGTAGTTTTAAGCAAACCATCAACTTAAAGAAATTTCCAAAGATGAATACAGCAGACAACATAAGATCAAATACAAAATAGCGGATGAACATAATTCAAGAAGACCCAATTAGCATTTTCTAATTTGCCTACCATCAGCATTAGCACAATGTAATATGACGCATCTGGTAACAGCACAGCTAGGGTTGAACTTGAAGAAGACAAAATACCAGATGAAAACCATGGACCATCATGAGCTCTTCCGGGAAGTGTTCCTCTCATTCACCGGGTGGTTCCCCCCATTTGAAGGACCGCTGCTGTACACATTCTTGAGCAAGTGTTGAATCTTGGAGTACATCTGAGACGGTTCGTTCCCATCCCCACTGCTGCGCAGAACTCCACGAGAGCTCTCTTGAAGGTTCATTTTCTGGAACAGATACTGCTTCTCAACCTCCGCCTCACTCAGCTTGAGTTGTAGGTATTTACTTGCATAGTCCTCCTCTGACCTCTCAGACTTTGCAAGGGCAATCTTTTGGAGCATCTCAGCCTCTCTTCTTGCCTCATCAGCCTTGAGCTGAAACATGTCAGCTTCCGCCTGCTTGAGTTTGACAATGCTGTCCAGCTCTTCTATCTGCTGCTTTTTTCTCTGCCTCTCCAGCTTCAGATCTGCCACCTCCCTGGCTTTGTCTTCCAGTTCGCGGTCACAGACCTCAACAGCAAGGCGAGCCTTCTTCAGCATTCTCAGCTTGTCATCAGCCACCATTTCCATCTTGCGTATGGCTTCTTGAACGACTTCTACAATCTGTTTGCAGGCATCTTGAGGAGCTATTAGCCTCCTCCCATCCCCGAATTCCAGGCTTCTTGAAGCGTCAGTATCCAGTTCTGAAATGAAAAGGTGATAGAAGAGAAGAATTACCATCAATGGGAAGAACGTTTCTGACACTATCAGCTCATAGCAATGATGTGTTAAACTGAACTTTTAGTCCTATCAGCTCATACCTCGGCACAGCTGAACTAGATAGCTTTTAAATATACCCATTGTAAAGTACAGTAATAACACTATTAAGCGAAGAGTTTAACTGGACAGATATGCCTGGAGAATAGGAAAGAATGTAGGAAAACAAAAAACATACCTTGGAAGAAAAGTAAGATCATTCTGCAAGCAGTTGATTCAGCAAGTCCACTCTTCATATTCTCTTTCAACTCCTCACATTTCCAGAAAAGTTTCCTCCCCTTCACATCCTCACTACCACGGAAAATCCTACAAACTATATCAAGCTCATTGAGAAGAGCACTGTGGTTCCAAGATGGAGCACATTGTTGAAAAACGTCTTTGACCCAACCCAGGAGCTCGGATGTCCTACTGCAAGCCCTACACCTAAAAAGCATCTCTGCATGCCCAGTTCCATTCCTACTGGGAGTGCCCATACAAATCAGACCATTGTGAATAGCACAATCAGTGTGAGTCCAGTGGGAACATACATCACACCCGATCCATCGACAAGTATTGACCTCAAAGTCAAATTTGCTACATATAACGCACATACACATGTTGCAAAACCCCTTCTTGTTAGTGCATACCTCACAGGCACAACCTTCACAAGGAATCTGACTTTGGCAGGCCATGTTTCTGCATCTCTTGTACATGAAAACTTCAATAAGTGAACTCTGTGAAAGACTCATGTTAGAAAGCAAGAAGGCCTGGATTCCCATCTTGATGGCAACAAGTATTTCCAGCTGAACACGATGGGCAAGGATCAAGTTCTTAGGGGTCAAATCAGACCGGTTCAGTACATGTTTTTGTAGTAGCATGAATTCATCCCTCTGCTTAGGCCCCCCAGTTCCCTCTAGAATGCTACGAAGACCATTCTTGAGTTCATCAAGATACTCATCAGGAAGAATATGCATTTTGTCAGCAACAACATCAATCCTTTCTTCTGCTACATGACGAAGGGTGATTTTTTCGCCTGTAAAAGCTCGTCGAACCACTGACTGCTCAAAGAAATCGTTGTCTGATTTCCCATTTTGTTGTTTCTTATTTATGGACCCATTAGCCATGGGAGACGTGTCACGTGAACTAGCGCTTTCATTTGGGGAATCATTGTTTTGATTAGCAGTTATTCTAGGGTCCATGGTGCTTATAGTCTACCGTTAAAAGAACTCAGATATTCCTACTCCTTGAAAGACAGATCTTCAGAGGACAAGATAACATTTCTTAGTTCCAGTCAAACAAAGTAGCAGATGGAGGAACAGAGCCTTTACTTGAACCTCAAATTGGATGACTGCAAATCAAAATCATTTATGAGATCCAGCAACATAAAAAGCATTCCTCCATGACATGAAAGATGCAGATATTATCATATTAGGGCTAGGCAGACCAAAGGACTGGTCCCTCGCCTTAGCTGATGACATATCGATGAAGAAACTAACTCTACCAAAAGATGGGACTATATTCCAGTATTAAATAAGCGCTTCACTAGACAGAGAGAATCAAACGGAAAACAGCATGGCCAACCAAAAGAAAGAAGCACCTAACTTGCCAAAAACTGAGATACCTGCCAGGAGATGAAAGATTTTGAGGTGATATTGGGAGCCTAAGCAAACAGTATAGCATCTACTAGGCATCAGCAAATCCACACCCCGATAATCAACAAGCAAATGTGACAAATGCTAGTTTCAGAATCCAAAATCCCTCAACAGTGACAATCGAAAAGGCACCAACAAGAAACAAATTCCTTCAATCTCCGTTGTTTTATAAATCTTCCGCGAAGAGAAAAAATCACAAAAAATAAAGTGTAGCTAAGAAAGAAGATTTATCCATGATTAATCCGGACATAAAACTTTCAGGACATAATCGCTGCAAGTTAGGACACAGGAACGCTTAGTTCAGACAAAGAATAGGGCATTACCGTCAGGTACTGCCAGGGGTTTAGTTCAATGTCATTTGAAGTGGTGTAGGAAGAAGAAGATCCAGGAGTGAGAAAAAAGAGAGAGCGGCTTACAGTAGAATTGAAAAGAGTCGAAGGAGCGACGCCGGAGCCGAATAATGTGGAGATATGGGAAAGCGTTTCATCGGGTGAGAGACTCCGGGAGTAATACCGTTGTCTAAAAGTAAACGCGTGATAGGACTATTTGGCTTCTTTGACCTGGTGTTTTATTACGAGGTTATGTTTTCATTTAGCTCGTATGAAAATGATCATTTTATCCCTGTTTTAATACTATTTATATCTCACTTTGATCTTCTTGTTTATTTTTTGGCATATTTTTCAATTTCAATATTTAACATATAAGATAAAATAATTTTATGAAATTAAGTTTTGCATTATGTAGCTTATCACATAAAGAATCAATTACAAAACTTAGATTTGTGAAATTATACTATCTTATATTTTAAATATTAAAGTCAAACTATACCCAAATAGTAAACAAGACAGCAAGAAGGGACGAAAGAGAGTATCTTTTAAAATTGTTATATTTATCCACATTTGTGACATATTATGAGGTGCACTAAAATTTCATTATATAAAGGAAGTGAATATGTTATGAAATCATATTCAAATTCAGAAATCTTATAGTTAGAGAGATAAGGAGAGGAAATGGTTTTCAAAGGTTTGAAAAAAAAAATCGGTTAGAAGGGCAAAAAAGATGGAGGAAATAACGAAGGTGGCATTCCGGAAATGCATGACGAGTGTGCAGATGATGTTATGAAATATCCCAAATCTTAGTTACTTTAATTAATCATGAATTAATTTAAAAGTTATAATGAGAGATTAAGGAATTAAATACCCTCAAATAAGTACAAGGGAATAATATGATATTTAATTAAATCCTAAAAGTCGTTAGGAAACATAAACGAAACCTAAAACGACGTTAAGGAGGTTTAGGAAAAAGAAATATAAACGAAAATAAAACTAATCATTTTACCTCGAAAAACGTGTTACGAATATTTTAGAAGTGAAAACGAGGTCGTTGACACCTTATAACATTATTTGAGTAATTTTAAAAGCATTGAAAATTGGTAAAATAATCGGACTAAAAGATGTTGCGCGTTTCGCCTAAAATGGCGAAACGCAAGTCAATTAGAAATTAAATGCTAATTGATCAAATTTATAAATAACAATAATAATTATTGTTTCAACTTATAAATTTGGATCTGTAAAAAGATCCGTCTCATTAAATGAAAAAACGTGTCACAAACGGCATGAGAAACGGGTCTAAAACGGATTAGAAACAACACATTTTATAAAACGAAAAAAGGTGTGGGCCGACCAGCCAAAGACTGGGCCGGCCCAGTCTATGTTGACCAGAAATGCTAAAATATCCCAACCCAATATTCCCTCTCAACCCAATTCTAACCACACCCAATCCTTTCATTCAGTAAAAATTCTAAACCCTAAACTATCTCTCTCGTTCCTCTCTCTCGACGGCTAAACCCCCCCCTCACCTCTCTCTCTCGATCTATTCATTCTCTTCTGAAACGCCGCCTTCCCTCCCTCTCTCCCAGTTGCTTCTCGAGTTGCAACCTTAACTGACGAACCGGTGGACAACTCTGACGGGGCGCGGCAGCACGGGCGGGGCTGAGGAAGGAGCTGTGAAAGAGCACAAAGAGGAGGCCAGATCTGGAGCCGAGAGTTAGAGTCAATCACCTCTAAAGATTATCAAAGGTGTAAATCAGCAGATTTTTGTTTTTGTTTTCTTGTTTTTTCTGTCCGGTTTGGACCTAGATTCAAAACCGAAAATTAGGAAGCAAACCTCATTCTTCCCCTCTGAATTTCTGGGCCTTAGGTCCAAATTTATCCTTGGAAATTTGTACAAATTGAACAATTTCTGTACTGGAACTTCTTTGATATGGTGTTACTTATATTTACGAAAATTAACCCTAAAAAGAAACCGATTTGGGTTTTGAATTACAACTGACAGATTTCAAATTTAGGGTTCCAAATGTGGTAATTGTATGAGTTACTAGTTGAATCTGCCAGAAAATTGATTTAGGGTTTGAGAATAGAAAAATCGAATCTAAATCTTGAATCTGGGAAAAATCCAGTTCAAAATTAAATTGGGAAGATTCTGTAAATTAAGGTTTCAGAAATATGGAATTGGGGAAAACTGATTGAAACTAGGTTTCTAGAGGTTTAGGCATGATTTGAATGAAATTGGTAAATTAAGGTTTGTGACTGAATTGGAAATCTAAAAAAAATGTTGGGTCACGTTGGTAATTATGGAAAATGATGGGTGAAAGGGTGAATTTCGGAAATTAAGGGCAAAAGCATGAAATTGTAAAATCTGAGGCACTTTTGCCATTATGGAAAAAAAAATTCAAATGAGAACTTGAACTAATCAATGACTGATAAGTGTCCAAATGAGCATGATTTATAGGTGTATTTCATGTATAATATTAGCACTTTTCTTGCTCATTTCTCCACTTCGGTTAGTTTTCCTCTAGTTTATGTTTTATTGTTTATCTCACAAATTTTGGTTTAACATGAGGAAAACCAAGCTGGGAGTGAAGTAGATTAAGAGACGAACGTATAGGCGCAGACGGCTCAGAAAACGGAGCCCAAACGAAGAATCTAGAGCTAGTAGAAGAAATAAGCTTGACGTCGATAACACGCGGTCTTCTCAAAGGCTACCGCCTGGCGGACACCACAGGGCGCCGCCTCATAACTAGACCTGGCAAAGGTGACCCGAACCAGAAAAACAACCGATCCAGCCCGTCCGAACCCGAACTTAACCGAATAGCGTGACCCAAAAATGTGACCCGAAAATCCGAACCGACCAAATCAAAACCGAATCAAATCCGAAATTTGGTATAACCGAATCCACCCGAACCGAATTCACCCGACCGAATCCACCCGAACCGAATCAACCCGAACCGAATCAACCCGAACCGAATCAACCCGAACCGAATCAACCCGAACACGAATCCCCCGAATGTTTTGCTAAATCTAAATCTCTATAGTTTGTTCCAACTGTAAAAATAATCTTGAAACCAAATCACATAATGGAATTAGAACATCCAATAAGTTTCATTGCTCACAAATGATATAGAATTATATAAAATTGAACATCTTCAAGCATCTCAAGCCTTGTTGTACAACACATTCATAAATTGTGTTATTACTCTTCCCACACATGGATGTTTTGCTACAAACTATAGATGTTTTGCTATAAAATGTTTTATAATACAATTTAATGTGTATCATTACTATTTTATAATACTATACTAATTTTGATTTTAATAAAATTAGGTTTTTTTATGTTAGGACATGAGACTTGGGAATGGTTTAAATGTTGATGAAGTTTATATAAAACCTAAACTTTTAGTTGAGACATATACTATTCAATATAATGTTGTATAGCCCTAAAGAAAATTATGCAATAAAATGAGGAAATAATATTCCAAATGGTAGATTATTGTGATCGTGAGATAGACTACATTTTGGGAGGATGAATAGGTTTGGAGGTAGAATAATCCCACATATTCCATCTACCTTAACAACTTAACCTAAAATGTTGTATAAGACAATGTAATGTGTATCCTTAGTATTTTTTGATATACTCTATATTTTATAACTTAGGTTCTTTATATTTAGGACTTAGGAAATGGATTGAATGTTGATGGATGGGCGTGGGCGTGTGACGCTTGTGCGAGGCGGTGATGGTGGGTGTAGATGCGTGACCTTGTGCAAGTGATGAGCTCAGGTGTGACGGGCACGGGATGACGGGGGCACTACGTCGGCGTGGGCGGGTAAACTGGACGTCGATTGCCGAATATTGACCACTAATTCACAAAGCTAACTTTGTACTTAGTCTATACAATTAATAGTTTAAATTCATTTACAAAATTTGTCATCCAGTTTGATTTTATCCACCTATACACAATAGAATCTTGATCAACATAACACTATAATTAAAGATTTAGAGCCGCATATGAAAATCAATGCAAGTTACGAAGTTGCTTAAAATTCGTACTTTAAAATTTTTATCAATTATAAACCCGGATAAGTCACCCGAATTTGACCTATAACCCGAAAAAACGAATGACTCAAAGGCTAACCCGAACCGAAAGCACCCAAACCCGAACTCAACCAAACCGAAATAACCCGAATCAAATTTAAACCCTTGAACCCGATCCGATCCGAACCAAACCGAATATAAATAGCTTACAAATTGACCCGACCCGAACCGAACCGAACCGAACCCGAACCGAGTGACCCGAATTGCCAGTCTACTCAATACTGGCGGACTGTGATAGAGGAACCGCCTCTTAAACTCGCGGACGAGGCATAGCAACCGCCTCGCGGTCAACATAGAGGCTACCGCCTCTTAACTCGCGGTCACCACACAGGCAACCGCCTGGCGGACAGCATAGAGGCTACCGCCTCTTAATCTCGCGGTCAACACAGGAGTTACCGCCACTTATTAGGCGGTACGAGCAGGCGGACACCAATAACCGTGACTAATTATCAGTCGCGACTATCTTCTTCGCGCCGTCGTCTGCAACTCGCCCGACTCGCCCGCAACTTATCCATCTACTCTGCACACGCTCTGTCCCCTGCAATCAATGAAGGAAGCAATAAATGAAGCACTCAGACTGCAATCAACGCACATTAAATACGTACGGATCTGCCTCCTCAATTCTCTATATAAACCCACACCATTACTGCAAAAAAACACACGTACGCCACAGGCTGAAGAAATCAAAACACCCACACTCCATTCTCTTCCATTAATTCCTCCCGTATCACCACTTCTCCATCTTTTATTTATTTTACCATTTCACCATTCACGTACGTACTCAAACAACAGAAGCAGTATTACAAAGAGAGAAAAGAGGCAGGCGAGTGCAGACCCGTTATTCGCAGGCAGTTCCTGAGTAATGAATATTTCAGTCTCTACTCTGTTTTTATTTCTGTCAATGTCTGAGTAATCTCATAATTGTGCTTAGGATGGGTGTTTAACCCAAAATAACTCAGCGTATTTATAATACCGAGTTTGCTTATAAATATTTGTTTTGTCTCTCTCTATTATTAAATGTTTAAGAACTGATCATTTTTACTCATTTACGGTTTCTCTAATTTCAATGATTTTGTAAAATTAGAGAATAGACCACAAAGAGAGACAAACGTTAGATATTATCTCCTTGATTAGCAGATAAAATCCATCGCTGTTATAAAAGAATTCTCACTTAAAGCTAATTAATGATTTTAGACTTTTTCTGATTGTAAGAAGTTTAATGAATTAATTAAGAGCTGTCCTTATCTATGATTTAGAAAGGCCACAAGATAAAATTCTTAACAGACAAATAAGAGCAAACTAGGATTATAATTATTATCTGAGTTATATTGGGCGATTTCACCTTCCTTAGCACATTTACCATCCACTTAATTCACAACTGTTTTTACTGTTTTTATTATTTCTTTAATAATCCAACAACAAATCAAGCTTGCCTCCGGCTAAACCCCTTTTACAGTTTTTTTAACTACCTAAACTAGGATAATTGAACAATCTCCTTGTGGATACGACACTTGTTTTACTACTACGAATAGGTACACTTGCCTAATAGTTTGTTATAATTCTATATTAATTATAGTGTAGTTTTATCCCAACAAGTTTTTGGCGCCGTTGCCGGGGAGATTGATTCCATCAATTTCCCTAGTTTCTGGTAGTTCACTCGCTATATAGTAATAATCTGTTAATACTATTAAATTGTTAATCTTGGACATCTGAATTGGACATCGGACTTCGGACCTGACTTGGACATTTGACTTCGGACTTTGGACATCTAACTCCTAACATCTTAATATTATTGTCATTTCGTTCCATTGTCCTTTCGTTCCATTGTCTCTAACTACTAACTTTAAATTTCTTGTCATTTCGTTCCATTGTCCTTTCTTTCCATTGTCCTTAACATTTCATTTCCATTGTCCTTAACATTTCTTTCCATTGTATACTAACTACTAACTTATAATTTCCAGTATACTAACTTCTAACGTTTATCAGCCTAACCAATATTTCTGTCTTTCTTATTTTATTTACTAACTAATTTTGCAGCTTCCCGCAAACCACAAGTTATCTTCTGTGCATGCCAAACTCGAACCCGAGGCTCTCCACCAATCAGTCCGAGCCCCGAACCCGAGCGTACTTTATTACAAGCACAGAGAAACCTGAGAAACCAAGCCATGGCCAATAACGAAGTTATAAATGAAATGGACCATGCAATTCAACCAGAACACCGTGCCCTATCTGATTACCCAACCTAACACCGAAGGAAGAGCATCAGCTATAGTTCTCCCCGAACTAACACCAGAAGAAGCCGGACGTGGGTTTTCAAAACCCACTACATCACCGCCGTCCGGGATCTAGGCAAGTTTAGTGGAGCGAACCCAGATGAAGCCCCAAATCATCTGAGTCTCTTCCTAGACTTCTGCAATTCCTTTAGTCAAACCGGCAACGTCAAAGAAAGAATCCGTCTACAACTATTTCCTCACTCGTTGTCGGATTCAGCAAACAGGTGGTATCGAAGCCTTCCCTCCCGATCAATCACCACATGGCTTCAAATGGCCCAAAAATTCCTTGCCAAATACTACCCAACCAGTAGAACGAGGCAATTGATCGGTGAAATCAATACTTTCTGTCAGGAGCCGGGAGAAACGTTGTACGACGCATGGGACAGATTTAAAGATATGCTATGAAGTGTTCCCACCATGGTCTTGACGATCAATCCCTCTGCCTGTCATTCTTCAACGGTCTGGATGATGGGAACCGACTACTTGTCAATTCCTCTGCAGGAGGGAGTTTCATGATGAAATCTCCTAAAGAAGGAATGGACCTTCTCGAAACCATGACGAGCAATACGAGACAGTGGACGAGATCCAAAGGAAGAACGCCACGAGCAGCAGGCCTACTCCACGTTGAGCCTACAGATCATTTATCGGCTCAGATCTCGTCCCTTACAAAGATGGTGGAAAAGCTAACGACATCACAAAACGAAATTGTAAAAACAATAGCTTCCCCACCTACAAGTTCATCGTCAGTTCCACCTACAGAAGGATGTGCCATATGCGCCGGTCCTCATGAAACCCCTCAGTGCGAAGGTAAAGGACAGTACGAGGATGCAAACTTCATAGGAAACCGTCCCGGTAATTCCTACAACAACAACTTCAACAACAACTATCCATGGAGAAATCACCCGAATTTCTCATGGAAGAATAATGATCAAAACCAAGGAGGTCAGAACAACAATTCAAATACCTATCAGGGGAACAGACCCCAACCAAATTCTAATATAGGTTATCGAGCACAAGGTGCCCCTCCAGGTTTCCAGCAACAACAACAACATCGTCAACCTCTTCTGATCCAAATGAGGAATTCAGGAACTTAATGAAAGGATTCATGACTACGACTCATACCCGACTCGTGGATCAAGAAGCCACTAACAGAAGGGTTGAAGCCCAGATACAACAAACCAACCAACAGTTGGAGCAAATCATCAGCAGCTTGCACAAAGGCCACCTGGTGCCTTCCCTAGTCAGCCAAATCCAAATCCAAGGGAACAGGCCAAGGCAGTACGTTGAAAGTGGTAGGCCTCAACTCATCTCCTCCCCGAGATGATACTGATAATCAAGAGCAGCAAGCTCATGAACCTCAAGAAAATTCAGAGAAGAACAGAAAGATGCTGAAGAAGCCCCTCCTCCTACAAAAAATATTCCAAGGAGAAGGAGTCTCCTGAATCTACTCCTTCCCCTCTCACAAAAATTCTTCCCCCACTTCCTTTTCCAAACAGAATGAGAAAGAAAAATTTAGATGAACAGTTTGGAAAGTTTCTTCTCACTTCAAGAAACTGACGATCAATATTCCTTTTGCCGATGCTTTAAAACAAATGCCAATATACGCAAAGTTCATGAAGGATATCATCACCAACAAAAGATCGTTGCAGGAAGTGGAAACTGTACACCTTACACAGGAAGTGTCAGCAGTACTTCTCAAGAGTCTCCCTCCAAAACTTGGAGACCCAGGTTTGCCAATTATTCCATGTTCAATTGATAATGTTGATTGTGGTAGTGGGTTATGTGATCTAGGAGCTAGTATCAATTTAATGCCACTGTCAACTTTCAACAAACTTAAAATTGGTAAATGCGAACCAACTTCTATTCAATTACAATTAGCAGATAGATCTTTAGTATTCCCAAAAGGAATAATAGAAGATTTGATTGTTACTGTAGGAACCTTTGTGTTCCCCGCTGACTTTATTGTAATTGACATGGAAGAAGACACTAGGGTGCCCTTAATCTTAGGACGACCTTTCATGAGAACTGCAAGAGCACTAATCGATGTTGAAAAAGGAAAAATCATTTTAAGGCTGCATAACGAAACTTAGAATACGACATGTCCAAGGTTAAGAAACCCGCTCATTTAGAAGATACCTTTTCCATAGACGTTGTCGACTCTATTGTGCAGGATAATTTATCTGCTATTATCCGTAATGACGCTCTTGAAAATGCCTTGTCTGAAATCTGTGATAACCGATTAGTATACCCTGACACAATCCAAATGGTAGCAGCTCTGGATAGAATAAAATCATACAAGAAACCACGCTACCCACCACCAGAACCATTAGAGCTATCTACTCAGAAATTACCACCATCCATTGAACAACCCCCTCTCGTAGAACTGAAACAATTGCCATCACATCTGAAGTATGTTTATCTTTCTGATTTTTGTACTTTGCCTGTTATTATTTCTTCATCCCTAACAAGTACACAGGAAGAACAGCTTGTGAAGATCCTTCAGAGCCACAAGAAGGCAATAGGCTGGTCCATTTCGGACATTAAAGGTATCAATCCCCATTTCTGCACACATCACATATACATGGAAGATACCTACAAGCCTTTAGTCCAACCACAGAGAAGGCTGAATCCCAACATGAAAGACGTAGTAAAGAAAGAGGTGCTCAAACTTCTCGACGCCGGGATAATCTACTCCATCTCCGACAGCAAATGGGTGAGCCCCGTTCAAGTGGTCCCGAAAAAAGGAGGTCTCACTGTGGTCCCCAACGACAAAGGTGATCTAATTCCTCAGAGAACCACGACGGGATGGAGAGTCTGCATCGATTACAGGAAACTGAACAGCGCAACGCGGAAGGACCACTTCCCTTTACCTTTCATCGATCAGATGCTTGAAAGATTGGCCGGGCAAGATTACTACTGCTTCCTGGATGGTTATTCAGGATACTTTCAAATACCCATTGCTTCTGAAGACCAAGACAAAACCACATTCACATGCCCGTACGGGACATTTGCATACAATCGGATGCCTTTTGGTCTATGCAATGCCCCAGCAACATTCCAAAGATGCATGATGGCAATCTTCAGCGACTATCTTGAGAAGAGCATCGAAGTCTTCATGGACGACTTCTCTGTCTTTGGTCCCACTTTCGAATCCTGTCTGAATAATCTGGATGCCATCCTCGCCCGATGTGAAGAAACTAACCTTGTGCTTAACTGGGAAAAATGCCATTTCATGGTTAAAGAAGGAATAGTTCTTGGGCATAAAATATCTTCAAAAGGCATTGAAGTCGACAGAGCCAAGGTCGAAGTTATTGAAAAATTACCACCACCATCGACGGTAAAAGACATCAGAGTTTCCTTGGCCATGCTGGGTTCTATAGAAGGTTTATCAAGGATTTCTCCAAAATTTCAAAACCTCTATGTGAACTCCTAGCTAAAGACGTCAAGTTCGACTTTACTGACAATGCCTACAAGCCTTCAACACACTAAAGAATGCCTCATCTCCGCTCCCATTGTGATATCACCAGATTGGAGCCTTCCATTTGAAATTATGTGCGATGCCAGCGACTATGCCGTGGGTGCCGCTTTATGCCAAAAGAAGGAGAAGATCTTGAGAACCATCTACTATGCAAGTAGAACCCTCAACGACGCTCAGAAGAATTATTCAACTACTGAGAAGGAACTTCTAGCAGTAGTCTTTGCTCTGGATAAATTCCGATCATATCTCTTGGGAAGCAAAGTATAATTCATACCGATCACTCCGCTCTGTCTTCCAAGAAGATGCCAAACCCCTCCCTCCGGTGGTACCCACTCAGGAATTTGAGATTGAAATCAGAGACAAGCCAGGAGTGCAGAATGTAGTAGCAGACCACCTATCTCGCATAGAGGCACCAAGTGATGGCACTTCCATCAATGAATTCTTTCCAGATGAGTGCGTCTTTATGATTGGTGACACCGGTGATCCATGGTACGCTGACATGGCCAACTACCTCGCACGAGGAGTAATACCACATGGGTTAACCTACCAACAGAAAAGAAGTTCTTTTCCGATGTCAAACATTATTACTGGGAGGATCCTCTCCTTTTCAAGGTTTGTGCAGACGGGATGGTAAGAAGATGTGTGCCCCATGAAATCCAGAACATTCTCCGTCATTGTCACTCTCTTGAAGCAGGAGGACATCATGGGCCAGCTCGAACAGCGGCTAAGGTACTTCAATCAGGTTTCTTTTGGAAAACCTTACATAAAGACTGTCATTCCTTTGTAGCCTCCTGCGATGAATGCCAAAGACTTGGGAACACCTCCAGGAAACACGAAATGCCTCTCAACATCATACTCGAGGTCGAACCTTTCGACGTTGGGGCATTGACTTCATGGGTCCCTTTCCTTCGTCTTGTTCAACCTTTTCATCTTGGTGGCAGTCGACTATGTCACTAAATGGGTGGAAGCTATCGCCTCTCCCACAAATGATGCAAAGGTAGTACTCAGGTTCTTGAAGAGGAACATCTTTACACGATTTGGAGTCCCACGTGCTATCATCAGTGACCAAGGATCCCACTTCTGCAATAAGCAGTTCACAGCCTTGATGACCAAATATGGAGTGAGACATAAGGTAGCCTTGCCTTATCACCCTCAAACGAATGGCCAGGCTGAAGTCTCTAACCGAGAATTGAAGTGGATCCTACAAAAGACGGTTAATTCTTCCCGAAAAGATTGGTCCCTGAAGCTGGATGATGCACTCTGGGCGTATAGAACAGCTTACAAGACGCCCATCGGCATGTCCCCATATCGACTAGTCTTCGGCAAAGCTTGTCATTTACCAGTCGAACTCGAGCACAAATCATTCTGGGCCGTGAAAGCCCTCAACTTTGATCTTCTGAGAGCAGGTGACAAAAGGAAATTCCAGCTCACTGAATTAGAGAATTTCGAGAGATGCCTATGAAATAACCGAATCTACAAAGAGAAAGCCAAGAAGTGGCATGACAAGATGATCCTTAAGCGGGAGTTTCATGAGGGAGATTTGGTTCTGTTGTACAACTCCAGGTTGAAGTTGTTTCCTGGTAAACTTAAATCCTATTGGGCTGGACCATTTACTGTCTCCAAGGTCACCCCGTATGGATCCGTTGAGTTGGATTCTAAAAAACACACTTTCATGGTCAATGGATCAAGACTAAAGCATTACCAGGGTGGTAATCTCGAGACAGTTGATGCTCGTACAATAAACCTACATGATACTCAGATTTGAGTACGCTTCAAAGCGTCTAGCCAAAGACGTTAAAGAAGGGCAGCTTTCCGGGAGGCAACCCGGACGAACTTATCTTTTATATGCTTTTATGCTGTTTTAATTTTCAGTTTCCCTTTAAATTTTATTTTTGCTAACTTTTAACCCCGTTTATAGTATGGTTGCTTCTAGTGTTTTATGCAGGTGCAATTTCATGTCTACACCGCAACCAAGCTACGCTACTTGAGGCTGAAGCTCAAGTGTGGGGGAAGTCAAATACACGCTAGCACAAATAAAATCAGGGGAGTACCAGTTTCTTTAAACTTGCTTTTATTTAAATAAAATATGCAGAGGAGAATTTTATGCTTAAATGAATATTCGTGAGCTTCGTGTTCTCTCTATTTTATCTACTTACCGAAAAGGTCTTCTGAAACTTCCCTTGTTTTTCTGGTGAACAATAGGACATTGTTCAATTAAGTGTGGGGGAGTGTGCCCTTTTCGGTGACATTTTGTTAAATGCTTAATCTCTCTGCTTATCTTGCGTTTGTTCAAATTCAATATTGTGGACCCTTTATGTGGGTTGTTCTCTTTAGGAATAAATATTGTTATGAATTGTGGGATAAATGGTATAAAAGTACAAAAATTTTAAAATTTTGATTACTTTTGAGGAGCATTTTTATGCGGTGTGACCAAATGATCTGAAATGGTTGGATTTTTATTACTCAGGGGTTCTTTCTGTCTTCTTTCTTAGGGATTGCTAAGGGGTGCTTCTCTGTCAAAAAGGAAAAAATAAAATAAATAAGGGACTTGTGAGACACCATTGGTAACCAACAAAGAGTTGAGTGTTCTTAAATACAAAGGCTTGATGCCTACATATTATCTTCTCATCTCTTATGCAAAAGTGAAACAAATGCATAAATCTATTTTTCCTTTTTTTCTCCTCAATGCCCATTCTTGAGAGAAGTTGGCCATGGTAAAAGTTCTCAAAGTCACCTTAAATCAAGAAGCATTGAAGTACTCCGGATCATACCCCGAAACTCTTATTTTTATTTTTGCCCTGAGTACACCTATGCCACCAGTAGGTGATGGATCACACTCCTCTAAAAAGTTTAAGATCATGTACTATTGACTTCTTTATCCTACCCTTCATAATAGTATTTGTTAATATTGAGCATTCCCTACTTGTTGGGTACATGGTTTTGCTTGAGGACAAGCAAAAGGTAAGTGTGGGGGTGTGATAAGTGTCCAAATGAGCATGATTTTAGGTGTATTTCATATATAATATTAGCACTTTTCTTGCTCATTTCTCCACTTCGGTTAGTTTTCCTCTAGTTTATGTTTTATTGTTTATCTCACAAATTTATTGGTTTAACATGAGGAAAACCAAGCTGGGACTAAAGTAGATAAAGACGAACACATAGACGCAAACGGCTCAGAAAACGGACTTATAACGAAGAATGTAGAGCCGGTCAAACAGAGGCACGCGAGAGTCACGCGGTGGACTGTGCAACCGCCCCCTAAGTCGCGGACGTCACAAGAGCAACCGCCGGGCGGACGAGGCTGAGTCAACCGCCACTTAATGGGCGGTGAAGGAGGCGGACGTGAGAGCAGCAACCGCCGGTCTTGGAGGCGGACGAGGCATAGGCAACCGCCTCGCGGTCAACATAGAGGCTACCGCCTCTTAACTCGCGGACAACACTGAGGCTACCGCCTCGCGGACAACACAGAGGTTACCGCCACTTATTGGGCGGTACCAGCAGGCGGACACCAATAACCATGACTAATTATCAGTCGCGACCAGTATCTTCTTCGCGCCGTCGTCTGCAACTCGCCCGACTCGCCCGCAACTTATCCATCTACTCTGCACACGCTCTGTCCCCTGCAATCAATGAAGGAAGCAATAAATGAAGTACTCAGACTGCAATCAATTAAATACGTACGGATCTGCCTCCTCAATTCTCTATATAAACCCAACACCATTACTGCAAAAAAATACACTACGTACGACCAGAGGCTGAAGAAATCACAAACAGCTCCACACTCCATTCTCTTCCATTTAATTCCTCCCGTATCACCACACTTCTCCATCTTTTATTTATTTTTACCATTTCACCTCATTCACGTACGTACTCAAACAGAAGCAGTAAATTACAAAGAGAGAAAAGAGGCAGGCGAGTGCAGACCCGTTATTCGCAGGCAGTTCCTGAGTAATGAATATTTCAGTCTCTACTCTGTTTTTATTTCTGTCAATGTCTGAGTAATCTCATAATTGTGCTTAGGATGGGTGTTTAACCCAAAATAACTCAGCGTATTTATAATACCGAGTTTGCTTATAAATATTTGTTTTGTCTCTCTCTATTATTAAATGTTTAAGAACTGATCATTTTTACTCATTTACGGTTTCTCTAATTTCAATGATTTTGTAAAATTAGAGAATAGACCACAAAGAGAGACAAACGTTAGATATTATCTCCTTGATTAGCAGATAAAATCCATCGCTGTTATAAAAGAATTCTACTTAAAGCTAATTAATGAATTTAGACTTTTTCTGATTGTAAGAAGTTTAATGAATTAATTAAGAGTTCCTTATCTATGATTTAGAAAGGCCACAAGATAAAATTCTTAACAGACAAATAAGAGCAAACTAGGATTATAATTATTATCTGAGTTATAATTGGGCGATGTCACCTTCCTTAGCACATTTTCCATCCACTTAATTCACAACTGTTTTTACTGTTTTATTATTTCTTTAATAATCCAACAACAAATCAAGCTTGCCTCCGGCTAAACCCCTTTTACAGTTTTCTTTTAACTACCTAAACTAGGATAATTGAACAATCTCCTTGTGGATACGACACTTGTTTTACTACTACGAATAGGTACACTTGCCTATTAGTTTGTTATAATTCTATATTAATTATAGTGTAGTTTTATCCCAACAACAAGGGAAGAGAGAGTCATACATTCACATACAACATCACACACAAACATCACATAACCAACTCACGCATAGCCGTGGTTAGAACGTTCCTTAAGTCGGAAACGTTGTTACCGGATACCGTTCTCCTGCGTTTACCTAATAGTGGTTAACTAGCCCATCAAGCGCATTCGAGGTTACCGGTATCGGCACGAAAACATACAATAACAATAACGACTGTAAACTCGTTTCATGATTTATCTCATAACGTGGCAAACATACAGAAAAACACATTAGCATACAAGCCGGTGTAATCCGGTAGGACACAGGTTGCAAGAAAACCATACCTGTCACCAGAGTCCACTTTACCACGTCCACTTATGTTCCTCGAGCAATTCTCGATCAAATGTTAACATCACATGTGTTTTTTTAACATCGGGGTTTGCTTGATTATTTACTGTCTAATGCTTAACTTTCCCCGTTAACTTAGTTACATAACTTTACATTTTAACTTGTTTTACTTTTACATTTGATACAACTTTTCACCCACTTAATTGCCATTTAAACTCACCTAACATGTCCTCAACAACCTTATAACATCATTACCTATCAATCCCCATCATTACATATCATTTCATAACCTTAAACCATGTTTTTGGTCCGACCGGACTTGCCGACCGGACTTACCCAAGTCCGGTCGATTCCAGAACACATTTCCGTCAAAATTTTCTACTCCGACCGACCTTGTAAGTCCGGTCCCATGTCCGGTCCATTCCAGAAACTAATTCCCACAGGGTAAACTGGGCCCGACCGAACTTGCAAGTCCGGTCGCAAGTCCGGTCTGCCCCAGATCTTTGTTTTCCTTTTTACATTCAACTCCAAACTTCACCCCATATATCCTAGTATACCCTAACCTCATTTGAGCACTTCAAACACACCTTTATCCATGTGCTAAACTCTTTAAATCACTCACCAAAACCATTTTATCATTCACAAACTTCTTACAAAGTTCCTAGCACTTGGGATGTTTTCTCCTTATGATTTATAAGTGGTAGTTCACCAATAATGACCACTACACCAAGGTGTTTCCTCTACACCTTAACATCATCTCTCAAACTTCTTTTCTTACTAACTAAATCTCCTTTTTCACATCTTACTTAATCAACACTTATTCCTTGGATATCAACATTACCTAAACCTTAAACAAACTCCTCCAAGACTTAAATACATCCTCAAAACACACATTGAATTCCTAGAACTTCCAAGATAACACCTAAATCCTTGCATCACTCTAAATCACCTTAACACATGTTTTCTTCTCAAGTAATCATTTATTCACCTTTAACACTTCCTAGTTCACCAAGACCATTTAAAACACTTAGAACTTCTCACACATTTTCCCAAATTTGGCCATAGCTTCTCTTGTATATACTCACATCCAAACACTTAGGTTTTTACCTTATTTCATTCAAAACACCTAAAATCCATCAAACACATTTTTATACACAAACTTCACACATTTAGCACTACACAATATAGTGCATAACTTAAATTGCTTGGCACTTAGGCCCTTAAATAACATGGCTCTTAGGCCCTTAAATTGCATAAACCATAAACACTGAATTTCCCACATAATAATGCCTTTGACCTGCAAATACACACACCAAGACATATGTTCCTTTAATAGTCTCCTTGAGAACACCTTACTAAGTCATTCACCATTTGCTCTTTAGGTAGTTTTAGCAAGCATTATGAGCTCATTTCTCCTAAGGCATTAAACATTAAGATAGCATATTTACTTCTTTTCCTCCCAAATTTCTTTCTTGTTTCCTTACAAAACCGGTAAGGCATTTGGTTCCTTGCCAACTACTAAACATTATACAAACAACATAATGAGTATTCAAGCTTTAAGCTCCATCTCATTGTAAACCCTAGGTTTACATTATTTCAAAACATTAATGTAGTTGTTTTACCTTAATCTTTGAAGGGTGTTTGAATATCTATGAAGAGAGGACTCCACCTAGTCCTTGAAAGATTCAAATGGAGGTAGAACAAAGCAACACAAGGAGCTCCATCAATGAATATTTTCGGTCACACACAAAACATGGAGGAAACTTGATTTTCTTTGAGATTCCTTACCTAGGAGCAAATGAGATCAATAATATGTGGAAAGACAAGCTCAAGCCCCTTCAATGGTGGAACTCCATGGCACCAAAATGGGGCTCTTGAAGTTTTGAAAGGATAGAATTGAAGAGCTTGATGAGACAAAGAGAATGGTGGTGTTTGTTTTTAATTTGGATAAGTGAGTTAGATTTTACAAGGGTTCAAAGGTGGACTTCCATGGTGGTGGTGCTGTATGAACGTGAGAACAGAAAGAAGAGAGAAGAGAGCTTGGATACGTGGGAAATGAAGAAGGAAATGAGAGAATGAGATAAGTTTGCTTTTTGGAAGATATTTGTACTTAAAAAGCAAATAGTAACTATATTAGTCATCTTTATTTCTTTAACAAGTTAACAAGTGAGTGGTGAGTCACCACACTTAAGAAAACCGCCCCCCCTTTATTACATAAGGGTATTATAGTCTTTGTTGGTCAATTTAATTACTTATAACATTATATGTTACTAACTAGCTTATAAAAATCACTATTCACAAAACAAGGCACATAGAAGTGAAATTTTTGATTTCCCATTGATATAGACTTCCAAATGTGATACTATATAGTACACATGTATATTTAAGAGTAATGATGGACATTTAGCCACTCAAAACTCATTTACAAGACAATTTTTCAAAAACGTGCTTTAAGACTCCTTAAAGCACATTTTGTGTTTTAACTTGTTTTCAAGCTTGGTTTTCTTTAGTAATTGCTTTAATATGTTCATTAACATATAATAAGGTATAGGTATGACCATTAGGTCTTATACAAATTTATCCCAAGCTTAGAGCACATTTTGCTCATATTGACTTTAAGGTATTTTCTTGTGTTTTATTTGGTTTAACTGCCCACCAAGGTTTCCTAAGGACTTATTTAGCCTTATTAAATCATAATTGAATATTATTAAGTCTTGGTAGGCTCTTTGGGTCCTAACCAAGTTCACTCATAGCTTAGAGCATGTTTTTGCTCAAACTGTATCTTAGCGTTTTATTGCATTTTACTATGGTTTAATTGTTTACTGATGTTTCTAAGGCACGTTTTAGCCTTTACATACCATATTTTGATATTTAAACCACATATCAAGGTTTGGGGTATTTCAATATCCTTCCTATTATATTTTCTCACAAGGAATGTTATTTCCTTTATCTATTTTTATTGTATTTATATACATATATATATCCACATATATCCAGATTTATCCAGAACATTCTTTAAGAAATTCTATTGTATTTAATTATATTTAATATCTTTTAGACATATCCACAACTGATTTATGGTTTATAAAATAGAGTATTTCCCTTAGTTTTAGTTAAACATATTAGCTTCCATATTATATTAATAAATAAAATGTAGTTTAGTTAAATTCCTTGATTTAATATAAGTTTCTATTTATTTCTCTCATATAAATATATATAAATATATGTAACAACTCTTACTTCACTTAAAGTTAATACCCAAATATTTATAAACATACTGTATTAAATGTTAATTAGTCTTATTATATTTTCCCCAACCTATAAAGTTCATTAATCAACTATACTTTAATTTTTGATCACATTAAAAACCTTATATTATAGGTTATTCTTACGAAAACCTCATAAACACAATTTTTAAAGCCCTTTACCATTGCCCAAAAATTCCCAAATTTAGTATACAGTAACTATAACATTTTAGACATATCATAAAATTTTTATTTCATAAAATATCTTTTTAATTTAGCCAAATAATTCCAGAAAACCCGTAACTTGTAAAAATCATAACTTATGTTTAAAACTCCAAAACCATAATAATTTACATCAAAATAAACTAGATTAAATAAGGAACCTATGGTTAAAATTTCAAGTCAAAATACATTCGGGAAGATATTTAAATGAACCCAACAAGTTAAGACTATTTACTGGATTTTTATAGAAACTTTAATAACTTATAATCACCAGATCTAATCTTGGCCGTCCAATCTCTTAAAACAAGATCGGACGGCCCCTGTGTTACGAGTTCTTCAGCGAATTCAATAAGGGGGCCGAGTACTAATCTACCAATATCTCCTAATCTACAGAACGAAATCGAATGATTCTTGTTTCTATGGATTCGTAATCAAATTTCGGTTCTAATGATGCTAATTTCCCCAATTATAATGTGGTATTCAGTGGGTTTCGAATTTAGTTCGAAGTTAGGGTTCTTCCTGGAAACAGAATTCGATTCGAACTCAATTCTATCAAATTCTCCTAATCCAACATGTAATTGACTAAATTGATACATGGGTTAGATCGGAAATACCATTACGAACAGCAACAACGGAGAAATTTGATCGGAGACTCACTGGATTGTGCGAATTTGGTGAATTCCAAATCGGAAACTGGAAAAAAACTCGAACTTGATACAGTTCGTGGTGCCAACTTTGCAGATCTATAACTACCAGTACAAAACTAGTTAGATAATGAGTAAGGGCTCATTGGAAAGAAGAATTGTAGATCTACGTATTGGTAGCAAGAACTAACCTAACTCGCACCATACAGAAAGATATTGAAGTTACAAAACACGAGTTTACCTCTCTGTTTCGGTGTTATTTTATGTGCTGTTGAGACCGAAACTTTAGACCTCTATATCTCCCAACTGGTTGCGATTCAGACTTGGGCATAACACGAAAGTTGTTGAGGAATTAGAGATCTTTACAACGAGCTAAAGAAATCGAATTTTGGTTGATTAACGAAGAAGTTATGATCGACGCAAGTTACCTGAAAACGAAGGAAATTCTGGAATTCTGGAAACAGTCTCGCAAGGTGGCTACTTTGGCTCGATTTTCCGGTTGGCTCAGAAGGATCTAGGGTTTGTATGAGTAATGGTTAGAAAGAGGAATTGTAGGAGAAGAGAGTGGTGAAGACGGCATGGAAAAATATTGAGTAATGTGAAAGTTATAGCCGTCTAAAGTTAGGGCTAGGAAGTGAAATCGGTTACGAAAATCAGGGAAGGAAATCGGCTAAGTGTGGGCGACCCATTACAGAGTGACACGTGGCACTTCTTCAAATTTTGATTCAAAACTTCAATCTAGCATAACTTTGGCTAGGATGATCCGTTTTTGACGTTCTTTTTATCGATCTTCATGGTTTTCCATAACCTATTTATTGGTATAGGTTTCATGGCCTGGTTTGACCATTGTCAAAAAGTCAACTCTAGCAAGGCTTAATAAGCTTTAAGGTTTCTAGAATTTTATATTGACTTTTATGTTTCAAAACAATGTTCCAACACTTCCTAAAATCTTTATATTATATTTGGAGTGTTTAGAAATTTCCCCAAGATTTATTGACTTATAAATCTTATTATTAAATTCATAATACTATACAATAATAATAATAATTAGGAGAAAACCCCTAAATAAATTTCACAACCCCTTATATTAATTTAATATTCATAATTCCATATAATAATTTAATATTCATAATTCCATATAATAATTTAATACTTAATAGTATTATTAAAGGTTTAATAAAAGAAATCCCCTAAATTAATTTAAATTAATTTAGGGGTATTTCAGATTGCTTATTTATCTTGCTTATTCGCTTGCTAGATTCTTGTTATACATTGCTTGCGCGCACACAGTAACTTAGTTACGGAGGACAACGTGACAAACTTATTGAATGTCTAAATAACCAAGGAAACTACTTAAATTAAGGAAATTCCTCTTAACTATAGAGGACTACTAATGACATCCACTAAGGTGTCGAGCTATCAATGATAATGATAAGCCAATACCCGTTAAAAATGAATAGGGAGACGGACCCTTTGTATCCGGGGTAGAGACCAATAACATTAAAAGTAAATAGGGAGACGGACCCATTGTATCCGGGGTAGAGACCAATAACATTAAAAGTAAATAGGGAGACGGACCCTTTGTATCCGGGGTAGAGACCAGTAACATTAAAATGAATAGGGAGACAGACCCTTTGTATCCGGGATAGAGGCTCATAACATTGAAAAGGAATAGGGAGACAGACCCTTAGTATCCGGGGCCGTGGCTAGTAACGTTTAAAAACAACAGGGAGAGCTATCCTTGGGTCTAGAGATGACCCCCCCTTTCCCGACGCACGACACCAGGAATGGAGGATTGGCTATGGATAAGACGTTGTCCAAATTGTGGTGATTAAAGAGTTAACAAAATCCTTACTCAACATGTTGTGAGTTGTTATATTGATATTGCACGTTGTGTGTTACTGCTTTATTATAGCATGTAAATTGGACTTAATAATATTCGACCATGTAGTCGTGTAGCCCGGCAACATACGGGCTACACATATTCATGCTCAGCATAGTTTTGCTGAGTCCATTATTTTTACAGGTATCGATCTGAACGAAGGCGGAGCGTAGGCAAGATGACTACCATGGGGGTAGTCCATCTGGGCAAGACTCTTAAGTAGTATGTCTAATGTATGGGTTTTTATTATGTATAACTAAACCCGGGATGTATTCTTCAGATTGTATGTTTAGCTTAGTAACTATGGTAGACACTCGGTACTTGGGTTTGCATCTAATGTTGATACTTGGTTTTGGTTAAGGTTTAAATTCCTGTCATGCAGACCGTAACTTAGTGTTGGTAATGCGGTGGTGTCAACCACGTGGGTGGTTGGCGTCTGTGACACCCGGATGGTTTTATACCGTTGCGTGGTTAACCGTGATGTTGTTTAGGCACGACGTTAGTACTACTGGTTGTTTATTCGGGGGTGTTACACTAATGGTGCCAGCTTCAATGCAGTCATAAAGGGTGTTGAGAAGCCTGTCCACTAACTCGTCCCGAGCTTGACGTTCGGACTCGAGGGAAAGAGCCTTTACTTTCAACACTAATAATGGCGACGTAGTTGGATTCCACGACATCCAGGACAGCACTATGTCTCTGCTCCATGGCATCAATGGTGGCCATGTGCTTTTGTTCTAAAATTGCGAGCTGAGCTTCCATGTTGATTGGACCACACTTAGGACTTGGGTCTACCTGTTTCCAAGGTGTCCATCATTAGCTAACAAAATGAAGTGGGCTGAATGATACTGGGATGAGTTGACGCTTCACAAGGTAGATCGAAGACCAGAACTGGCTTATAAGACAGGTGGGCCAGGATACCCAGAAAATGAGGTGTTTGGGCCAGAGTATTTCTCAGACTGTGAACTGGAATTTGGACTAAAATCTAAATGGATGGCTTTGATTGTGCCTGAGAGGTTACACCTAGATCTATGGTTTTGGGATAGGGCCATGATAAGAAGTCTACATAGATTAGAATGAGCCCTTGGGCCGGAATGTGTTTGGGCCTGAAGTAAAGCACATGAGCTGGAATGGTCCCTAAATCACAAATGGGCCTAACAATCTTTGGGTCAGAGAGGATGGTTGCTAAGCCGAAAAAGATTTTATTTTCAGGACTTGTGATGAAATACCCCAAACTAATAAAACTTGGATTAAACATCTAATCAAACTAATTAAGGCCTAAACATGCCTTAAAAGTCAATTGAGAACAACAATGGTCAACGCAAAGCAAGAATTGCACCCTTTGATCGTTTTGGGTAAATACATACCCAAATGAACTCCTTAGGACCTAAAATTTTTTCCTAAGCATATTAACACATAAAGAAATGTACTAAAATTATTGGACAACACTCTAACACAAATAACAAGCATTAACATGCTTAAAGGTCAAGTAGGGCAAAAATGTGCTCTAAGAAACCTTAAAGGTCTTATGACCTCTATTTGATACAAAATTGGATTCCTAAGATCAATTATCATGTAAGGAGCACAATGAAACCGTTCTAAAAGAAAACAAAGCTCATAAATGCCTTGTGACACAAAATGTGCACTAAAACACCTTAAAGCACGTTTTTGTATGAGCTCTAAGAAATTGACTTTTTGTCACTTTGAAGACTATTACATTCTTTATAACATTAATGTGACATTATAGACTATATTATAAATTCTAAATCAAAGTTTAAAAATAAAATCAAAATGGGTGATTTTGGGTGAATAGTACCCAAAATAACATTTAATTACCTAGCTTAAACCATGGTCAAATGTCATCCCTTGACCTCACCACCCATTGCCGCCTCCATATAGCTGTCATTCGTATCCATTAAGCAACCTCCAAACAATATCTAGCCAATCTAATGAATCACCATTTACTATTTCATAAAGTAACTTACTTTACCTTATAATCAAAATTTGACTTTCTCTTCTCCTTCTACCCCATTCCAAACGAGTTCAGCCTGCAAACAGACCCTCCTTCCCTCATTTTAGATCCAGGAAGCAGCCAACTTCAAAGAGGAACTCCCATGGCATACGGTAAACATTCAAAACATCTTATATGTCATTCTCTTCATATTTTCTTCCTCTTTCCATTGACCTAACTTCCAACCACTTCCATCCACTCATATAGCACGAGTTGGTGTTCAAAGGGAAGGAGAAATCTCGGCTCAAACTCTATATTCAAGGGGGACGCAAGCTTAAGACATAATTAAGGTAAAAATATGCTTTAAGTACTTAATTCCTTTTCTACTTCATTTCTGGTTGCGAATCTTGATTCCCTGGGCTTATAATCTTCCATTTATCATGCATGATCAGTAGCAATTGCAACCACATCATTTGGTGGCTGATTCCAAGCTTAAACTCCATTTTAAGCCATTTTAATCAAGGTAAACCCTAGCTTTCTCCTACCTAGATCATTGGCTGTTATATAGCTGAGTTTAAAGAGTGTTTTGATGCCTTCTTTCTGTTGGAAAATCAGGCCGAGAGAAGCTTGGGAGATCCTTGATTTCTCAAGGTAAAAGTTCATGTTTTTCATGACTTAAATTACTCTTATGGTTAGTTCATGTTTGGGACCTAACCATATCAATATATTGCTGTTAGAACATCTCTCAGAAGCTGTGGAAATTCTCATTTAAATTGTCGTGGCCAACAAGGCCTTATCTTGGCTAAATAAGGTATAAATCACTTAAACCTTCACTTGGTATATTAATATGTGTTTAAACATATGTGTATAATATTGCCGTGAGTGAATATGGTATAAGAGGTCATATTTTGACCTTAGGTGGTTAAGGAATGATTTGGTAAATGAATATAAGTAATTAAGTAACATAAAGGTCAAATTAAGACTTTATGTGGAAAATTGGTAATTAATGAAAAATACTAGGTGAGGCCGAGAGTTTAATGCATTTGGGCATTTATGTGTAATTTATTTTATAAGCTAATGTTTGTAATAAGGCCATGTACTTTAGGCCATTTTATTTATGTATTTTTAAGGTTTTAATTAAGTTTAGGTAACATATATATATATATATATATTACCGCAAGGAATTAGTGGTTAAACCATAATTAAATTAAACTTGGGGCTACATAATAATAAAGCCGAAAATTAGAGGTTAAAAGGATTTAAAATAAAAATTATAAGATTTTTATAAAGTTTTGAGGTTAAACGGTAATTTCTGGAAAATATGGGTACAAACCGTAATATATGGAAATTGATGGTCATGGAAATATTAAGGAGGTCAACCTTGGCCATATGTTAGGCTTTGACTAAATTAGATAAGTTAAATATCTTATTTAAGGTTTTATAATAAGATAAGTATTTAATTGTAACATTTTTATAACATATGGGGTAAAATGTTATTACCGAAAGTTAAGGGTAAAATGGTATTATAAACACCCATGGGTTATTAGGAATTTTTAGGAATTTATTGGGTTGATTTTGGGATTAAAATAAACTATATATGTATAATATATAGTTTTATCTCATTGTTACACTTTGGAATAGTAGATGGAGTGGAAATGTAATAACCGAGAATATATGGGTTAGAAATGGTAATTATAACCCTTGGGTGGAATTTGGTGATTTTTGGAATAATATAAGATTATTTAATAAGATAGTGTATAATATATAGTTTTAATGATATTATAAAACTATATGTTATAAATGGGGTCAAGTTGTAATTATAGAAAGTTGGTGGGCTGAAAAATAATATAGAACATATATGGGTTCTGTTCGGAAATATAAAATATATCTAACCATAGGTGCAGAGTGTTATTTCTGAGTGGTTGAAATGGTATAAAATTAAAAGAAAGGAGATTAAAAACTCAAATTATAAACGTCGGGCTGCAAACAATTCCCGTCGTAGTAGTATAACGAGTGTCGTATCCACAGGGAGATTGTTCAATTTATCCTAGTCTTGGTAGTTACTTAAAAACTGTAAAAAGGGGTTTAGCCGGAGGCAAGCTTGATTTGTTGTTGATCAGTGCAAATATAATAAAAACAGTAAAAAGGTGAATTAATTGATGTGAATGGAAAAATGTATCCTAGGATAGCGGGGGAATTTTCCTAAATTACTTAAACATATTTATAACCTTGTCTCAATTATTTATTGCCTATTAGAGTTAATAATTGTCAGTTACGAACTCTTAATAAAAGCCTTAATATTTTCCTGCTCAGTCCGGAGTGTAAACTACGATAATTCCTTTGTGTACCTAGACTATCTCAAAATCATATGTTGATAGTTACCAAATAAATGCAGTCGTTTGTCGCGCAAAGCATTTAGCAATATTAGTTGAAAGGAATTAAAACAAGTTAAATGAGAGAACAGGTGATAAATATTAATTTACGTAATATTGAAATCAAACCCCCATCCTAGGATACAAAAGAAAATTACTCAGACATTAACGGATAGAAGATTACACAGATAGATTTTGACATTAATTCAGAGGAAGCTGGTCTGTTCTCCTCTCACTGCTGCTCTTCTATTTCTTTTGTTACTGCGTGAGTGTGGAATGATGTGGTGTTACGGGAGGAAAATAAGTGGAAGGGAATGGATGAGTGTGGTGAGCGAATTCTTCAGACTCCCCTCGTGTGGGGTGTGTTTATGCAGTTAAGGTGGTGGGTTTATATAGAGTTTGGATCCGTACAAATTTGATTGCAGATGAGAAGAGCATTGATTGCTTCATTAATTGCAGGGGACAGAAAGCTCGAGACGCGTCAGGGATAAGGTAGCGGCGTAGTATAGATAAGGCGATTCAAGTTGCAGACGACGAGAAGACGGGCGAAGAAAGAAAAACTGTCGCGTGTGTAAATATATACACGTCCGCGTGCTGTCCTCACAAGCGTCCGCGTGAGACTCATGCGGTTGCATGTGTCTCGACTCACGTCCGCCTGGAGAGCTCATTGAGTCCGCCTAATTCCCATGCGGTTGCACACTTGTGTCCGCCTGTGGTACCACCTGCATGTCCGCCCCCTGTTCAGCGGTTGCAATGTAAGTCGTCCCCCTAATATAGGCGGTTGCCCATGTGGTCACAACACCTATTTTCCTTCCAACTTTGACCGGCTCTAGATTCTTCGTTTGGACTCCGTTTTCTGAGCCGTTTGCGTCTATGCGTTCGTCTCTTTGTCTACTTTACTCCCAGCTTGGTTTTTCCTCATGTTTAAACCAATAATTTGTGAGATATCAAAAACATAAACTAGAGGAAAAGCATACAATAAGTGAGAATAAGCAGAAAAGTGCTGATATAATTATGAAATACACCCATAAATCATGCTCATTTAGACACTTATCAAAGGTTATATTAATATTAAGGTTTAAAATGTTATAATATATGATATATATACACAACATTTTATATGTGGTCAATTGTAAATTTGGAAAGTTAAGGGGTTGGAAATTAATCTAAAACAGAATGAGGTCTGTTTGGTTATTTTAATAAAATAACCATATATTATACCATTTTATAAGTTAAAGATGTTATTTATATGGTATATATAACATGGTATAAATTATGGGGTGATTTAGTAAATAAAGAAAACTATGGGTTATGGAAGAGAAAAAGGTTTAATATGGATGCCTATGCGGCAATATAAATAGGGGGTTGCTATTCGCAGTAAAAATTACTAATCACCGCAGTACAAGATTTTTTAATTCATATTGACGTTGTACACATGTAATGATGTGTCGCTGTGTTTTTTTTTTTCCAAAAATGATATCTGTAAGTAAATTTACCGAAGTAGTTTGTAGTTGATTAGTAGCGAATTTTACTAGTTACTTTTTTGTTGGAATCAATACAGGAACCTTTTTTTGTTAAAAAAAGTGTTGGATTACATTTGTATGTGTTTATATTACATTTTTATGTGTTTATAATTATTAATTTGACTTAAAATTAATTTGTACTGCGAATAACAACTACTTTACTATTCGCAGTACAAATTTTTTTTCCACCAAACTTAGTTGAATAAGTTTGAATGTTACGGGGAGACACGTTTTTTTTGAAATAATGATTTTGAATAACCAAATTTAAGTCAATATGAGTAAACAACAACTAAGTTAAAGAGAAACTAAGTTACAACAACTAAGTTACAACCACTAAGTTAAAGAAGACTAAGTTACAACAACTAAGTTAAAGAAAAACTAAGGTACACGTTGATTCAACTATCTAACCTAGATTTAATTGATGAATCCAAGGTCCCAGTGTTTGGATCTCTATAAGCGAACCACTGCGGATAGACAGGGGGAGTGGGGAGTCATGAACCATGCCGAACCTTATGAATGACCCTGGGGGCAAATTCCTATGTGGATCTCTCCTCTTGGGCTATCACGATCGGTATAATTATCGAGCGGAAGGTATGTGGCCACTTGCCGCACCCCCATAGAAAATAGAGTAGAAAACTACTATCGAAGTGTACCTTGTCGCGATCGCCAACCCCATTTCCATGTGCATCTTCCATTTCTGTGGAGGT